>LOJH01040070.1:0-14704 GCA_001685095.1 Ellobius talpinus | reverse complement strand
TGCAGGAGCCGGGCGGGACGAAAAGCAGGCCTGCGCTCCCATATCACTACAGGAGTTCCCAGTGAGCACAGTATCTTCTGCAGCAGTCAGCACCACACAGACAGGCCGGGACCAGATGAGGGGTCCCTGCAGGAACAGCAGCACCCTTTAGGGCACTTGCAGAACCGTCTGTGAAAGACACGCACTCTCTAAGACAGGCCAGCACCTTCTATGGAAGGTTGGCATTGCAAGGCCAGTCTCCAAACTTGAGGGATTATTTGATTTTGAGCTCAGGACATTTTTTCCTCTACCTGTCACTGCAAACCAAAGTGTCATACCTAGTGAGGGCTTTCCACCTCCTTCAAAATGACACAGAATGACTTTCTGACACACAAACCTGATGGTTATAGCTAAGACACGTGTAAGCATCAAAAGAGAAATGGTGACAATCCAATGGCCTTAGAAAGATCGGTACTTCAATACTGAATGGCACAGATATTCTCACTCTTTCCTGGAAAGATTCATATTAGCGATCACAGGAGAAAAACCCTGGCCCAGGGTTCCAACTGACAGCAAAGGCAGCAGGCAGCATTGGCTTCTGCTGTGGATTCCCAGAAAGGTGAACAATTCCTAAAGTACTGACACGTGAATTAGCATCTTGATAGAGATAACGATGGGTTCTGATCAAACACCTGGCTCCAAATAAGCCACAGGCAAGAACTAAAACCAAAGAAACAACAGAAAATAAGTAGGGTGATTGCCGTCATCATCTACAGGGGCTCACGGCTGAGAGTCCATTGTGGAAGTGTGCTACGGTAATTACAAATCCCAGGAAAAGATTCAGACCTGAGTGTAGCAATTAGGAAGTGCGCTGATGTTTAAAACTTCATATTGACAAATGTAAGACGGTTGTATAAACTGTCAACATTAGGTCAAGCTGGGAGATGGCTGCGTCAGAGATTTCCACACAATCTTTACAAAGTTTCAATAAATCTAAAACTATTTCCAAATTTAAACATTTCAAAACATCTGGCTACATAAACCAAGTATGAGAAAAAGATTCCATGGAAAACTCAAAATAGAAGCAGCAATCTTTAATATGTAAAAAGCTTTTATTAATCAATAATAAGACAAAATAACCCAATTCAAAAATAGCCAAGGGTTTTGCCAAAGAAATCCCAGTGAAAAATAAACAGGGTAAGATGTTTGACTTTAATTAAAATACCAGAAATGAAAGTAATGAGAAGGCAAGTTACATATAATCATTTAAATTTAAAAATCTGCTTCTCAGGATTTATTTACACAGCTTGCCAAATATAGAGATGTCTACAGGAGGGTGTGTTTAATTAACTTCGATCAAAATAGCTCCAAACAACAGCAAAAAAAAAACAAAAACCTGATAAAAAAAAACAACCCCCCAAAAGCAAAAACAAGAAAACATCCAAGAAGACAACATGTTAATGGGAGCTTGTCAGGATCAATGTTGTAGCATTTGGACACATAAGCACACGACAACATTTCCAGGTGGGCACAGCAAAAGCAGCTCTTTGAGTCATGCTAAAACAACTGTCAGAGGACACAATCCAAACCGTCATAATTGACTTATGTTTTAACACATTTTCCTACCTGAACAAGACTTTCATATAAGTATCTCCATGAACTAAAGAGAGCTCCAACTTGATCTGTACCCGTTCATTCCCACTCATCAGCACCCACAGTGAGATCTGCACACTTCTCTCTGAGGGTCCGGTCAACACTGAGAAACTCGCCACGTGCAGCAAGCGTGCTCGTGAGTCCTGCCCTGTGCATGGTGGCCAGCTACCTGACCAAGATGGCCAGTGATTCTGTGGAAGGTTGCTTTGAGAGGACTTTCTGATAGGATCAATTAAACTGGGATTTCTGATAACCATGGACATAATTAACTTTGCTGAAATACACCTTGTCTGGAAAACCCTGTTAGTTCATAGTTTGAAGGAAAAGTGTTGAGGTACACAGCTTAAAACACAGAATATGAGGGTTCTCGGGGCAAGTTTTGTTAAAATTAAATGTCCACCTTCTAATTAACTGCAGCTCACATAACTTGGTTGCAGATCCCCATGAAAAATTTAACTGGAAATTAAATCAATGCCCTTTATTTAAAACTCCTATATCGGCACCAATTTTTTTAAAGCAATCTTTGGATTGTAAGCATGGTTTGGATGTGTTTATCAATCCCAGATGTACCGACTGTAGGAAGATTATAGCTTAATTAAAACCCTGGCAGGGTCAGTAATGTTCATATGCAAGACATTTCTATGGAGTGTCACTTGGGTACAATCAATTAGAATGCACCGCAAATTGTTAAATGCAAAAACCCAAACCAAGAGGCCTGTTGTCGCACAGAGGGTTCTCGCATGCATTAAGAGGTTAATTTATATTTTGTTCTGATGCATGCATATAAAAGTGATATTTATATCAGGTATTCATAGCTTCCTTAGATGATTGATATCAATTTCTCTTCATAATATGACCAGCAAATAAAACACATGGCGGTTCTAATATAAAGAAATAACATGTGACAGGGCTCCCTAAAACATTTCTATTTTGGACCTCACAAGCTAAATTGCTTTTGCTGGCCCCTTCCACCTCTCAGCATGGTTGACAGACAAATTGATCGAAACATTGGAAAATAATATGCTTGCGAAATTTCTCTGGGTGAGTTTCCAGTCTTTTGAATTTTTCATACAAGAACAAAATGAAAGATTGCCTCCTTGATTTTCCCTCCATTATGCGGCCCCATCTTATAGTACAGGAACATACAATACTTCAAACAGCGGCCAGACGTTGTAAACAAAACGTGTAACATTTTTCATAAAACACCCCAGCCCTGGGAAGTTAAGGGTGTGGGGAGCAGGCATCTCTGCCCTGAAGATTATGTGGTTCAATTACAATGAATCCATACATTTGAAGTTGCCTTAGGGCCCTCATTAGACTTAGGGGTGTTTATTACAGGAAGTACTGTGTGCATCGTTTAAGAAGAAAAGAGGCTGGGTGATTTGATTAGAAATGCTGACAGTTGAGGTGTGTAAGGAATCTGTCATTCACTCACACTCTCCAACTTCGGTGTTCAGATCCTTCATCCTTCATGACTTCTTTGCAGCCCCCTTTGAACTACAGATGGGGGGTAGAAAGTTTCTGCTGCACACTGTGGTTGCTAACAGCTGGCCCGGCTTCCAGTTACTACTGAGCTATACTGAGACCAACCACTTCACTAGCAGAAAATACTTTAAAAGATTAAAATCCCCACCTCCAGATCCTAATGGTGCTTGGCCACACCAAACCAAGAACGCAGAGAAATCACAGAATCCTGTGTCCCGTGTGAGTTACCTGTGTGGGGTATGCCTACCTTAAAAACCCCTGCCTCCCCTGTGATCCTTGCTCAGCCACCGTGGCCCTCAGGCCCTTACAGGATTTTAAAATGAATGCCTGTGATACCACAGGCTAGGCAGAGTCCTCACACATTTAAATCTACACCTCCTGAAAAGTGTTAATAACTAATTTTTTCCCTCAATACTAGCAGGTCAAGAATCGATGAATAGTCGATTTTTTTCAGTCAAAATTAAACAAATCATAAAAAATGGCATAACCTTCAGAACTGCAGATTAGATTTTGTGGGAAATATCTGGCAGATATGAAAAACAGAAGTCATTACGTTACACTAAAATAATTTTCATAGCAGTGTTTCTCTCCTACTTCATCAGCTTTACCAGTGCTGGTGAGCTCACTCCAGTATTTCGCAGCAATGCATTGAACACGGACTTTTTGGCCCTCTGTCCAGATTCCCCAATAGGGTGTACCCTGTGGGTACTGACTGACATGGGTGGATGTACCCTCCAGTCACCTCTAACCTGAGCCCCTCACTGAAGTGCCACTAAACTGTATCTGTGGGCAGTGACAACAGCAGGTAGATGGCTCCTAAAACACCACACCAACAAAAACAACAGAAACCCTTGTTTGTTTTGCTTCTTTCAAAAAGTCTAATTTGTGGTAGGGGAGATGTCTCAGTGGATCAGATATTTGCCTTGCAAGCAGGAACTGAGTTCAGATCCCTAGAATCCATAAACAAACTGGGCAGGCTCAACAGCGCCCTATAACCTGACACGTGGTACGCAAAGACAGAATCTACAGGGCAAGCTGGTTAGCTAGAATAGCTGGAACTGGTAAACTCTGGGTCCAAGAAGAAACTCAGGCTCAATAGATAAAGTAAGGAGCAATCGAGGAAAACACTAAGTGTCAACTTCAGGCCTCCCTCCCTCCACACACACACACACACACACACACACACACACACACACACACTATACACACTGGCACACATGCAAGGTCTAACCCAATCATCCAGAGAAATGTAACATCCTTTAGTGCCACTTGTTAAGTGACACCATGGACTCCCTGGACTGCAATTATGAGTTAGTGGCAAAAGGACCAATGGTGGTCTTCAAAGGAGGCACCTATGCATCCTGGCAGTGAAAAGGCACTTGGTGGTGCCTGGGGGGTGTGAGGGGCGGTAGGGATAAAAATAAGTTGATGAAGAGAACACAGGTATCAGCACAAGTTCAAGAGCCAGTACACAGCTCCAGGGTAGACTACATTCAGAAGCAAAACCATGAAATTCCCAGCAAATTCAAAAAGGGAACCAAACCTTTGGGGAAATGTTTTGTGGCCTTTGGAAGCAAAAACCACAACCTTCACCCCCTTCAGTGGTATAGTCTCTTCAGGAACAAGACGCCTATGTCTGTTAGGACCAGATGCCCAAGGGTACTAGCCTGTCTGTGGAGGCACTGCCCCACCAGGACTCCTCGGACACAATCCAAAAATATGACTCCATCTTCAGTCCCTTCTAACTTCATCCCTTCATGGTCATAGGAAGTGAAGATCTGTTTCATTCATGTGTCGACCCAGTGATGTCATGGAAATCGGATCTGATACAAGCAATTCTCTCATGGTGGAAAAGGTGGCCACAGAACCCATGGTTCATCTGGTCTGATGAAAACCAAAGGAGAGTTGGGGTTATCATGGAGCCAGCAATGGCAGGGACTGGGAACAGTAGGCACGATGCACAAATTTTGGAATATCACAGACTAGAGAAAATTAAGTTTCTTTAAGAAAGACAGTGATTCCTGCAGGCTGGTGTGTTTGGATTCGCCCTCAGCTAACCACAAGCTAATCTCAAACATGATGAAGACAGCCAGCATCCCTGTCAATAACTCAGCATCAGGAGAGTCTTGAGCATTTACATGTCATTTGGATCACATACCCTCAGGTTTGAATATGCAGGGGATGTGCAAGGGCCAATTTCAGCAGAGGAGGAAGCCACAGTTCCAATCTACACAACAGATGGAACTTGGCAGAAATAGTCAGTGAATGACAGAGTTGGACTGTCACCTCTCCCAGCTCAATGTCAGGCCAATCTCTTGCCTCCTGAGGTTAAATGCTAGACAACACTGCCAAAGTCTCCAAGTAATGGGACATAAAAGCTCAGTGTGAAAAGTGGCCTAGAAAACACTACTCATATTCTATGATGGAAGGAAGAAGTGGAGCACTTTGAAAGCTAAGACCCCAGGGTACTTCCTCTGGTCCAGAGCATGGGTAGAGTTGGATGAAATGCTGCAGGCTTTAGGGAGCTGGTAAACTGTGACACTGTAGCTAAGAGGTCAAAAGGAGAGCCTGTGTATACTGATGCAGGAAGCCAGACTCTTCCAGGCTTGGGTGTGGAAGCTGCAGGATGGGGTAGTCTTCTGTATTACCTCCCAGAACCTTCATGAAAAACTTTCAAAGAAACATGACATTTTTTAGAAAGCAATCTACAAATTGGTCACTGTGTTGGGTGTTACTGACTGTCAACTTGACAAGCTTCTGGTCATGTCAGTGAGGGAATTTCTAACTGGATTAACTGAGGTGGGAAGAGCCATTCCAACTGTGGGTGCCTCCATCCCGGACACTTGGGTCCTAGGCTAAACAAAAAGGAGAATATGAACACCAGCATTCAAAATTATCTGCTTCCTAACTGTGAATGGAGTGTGAGTAGCTGCCTCCTGCTCCTGCTGCCATGCCTTCCCCACCATGACAGAGTGCATCCTCAAACTGAGAGCCAAAGCAAACCCCTCCTTCTTGAACCCGCTTTTGTCATGTATTTTGCTGCAATGATGAGAAGGTGAGAAAAGGAACTAATACCAGACGGTGATTCCCAGAGCATTCCCCATATAGCCCAAAATCTTAGTTTCTTTCCTTGAATATCCTATCATCAACTTTTGGACCAAGATCAATTTTTTTTTCCTCCTTGGAAAAAGAGCACCATGAAGGCTAGTCAGAGTTCCCTCTGGAAACATGATTCTTGCCACTCAAATCCCAGGACATTTGTCCCTGCATAGGGCTCCCCAAATGAGGCCTCCTGATAAGGAAGAATGCCAAGAAAAGAGAGGCCCCATGACATCACCATTGTCCTGTGGTGTACACCTGCTCCCATCACGGGGACACATAGGTAGCATTTCGAAATTCAGAACTAACATCATAATTATAGTTCACTTTTTAAAAATTGTGCCATGCCAGGAGAAGAGATATGCAAACCCAGAGCTCATGGTGCCAAGTGTCACCCTTTGGGAGATTAACACAGGGCCTCACAATCTAATGTCACAGCTTTAGGTGGCGTCTCTCTTATAAAAGAGCCAGAGCTGCTCTACTGGGTCCCTATTTCCGTGACTCAGGACAACTGGTTTGCATTTAAAGCATAAGCACGTTTCTCTCAATTGTTTATTTCATTTTAACGTGCCTTAAAGTCCAGTATTGTCTAATGTCTTATATAAAAGCCACAGTGTGGAACAGTAGCGTGCTTAAGTTAGGGGTGACAAATCCAAGAACAGCTCTACAATTTGGCTTCCATATCTCTGAATTGGTATTTCAATGACAGATGTTTGTTGCAGCAAAAACCTCTGTCAGAACAAAATTAGGTGATCTATCATTTTAAGATATGGTCTTCATATACGGTTTACTCGAAGATATCACTTGCCTCAAGCCAATTTTGACCAAGAACATTTTGTGATATGGAAGTGATTTGTATATCATCATTTTTGTGATAAATGTGCCTCTTGAACACAAAATAACCCACCATTCCACAGTATTACAGGGAAAACTCCTAGACCAGTAAATCTGTAGTAGCTTTATTGCCACTAAGATACTGAGTCTGGACTCCACCAGGCTTTTTTCTTGAATAAGGTTGCCACTCGCTGCCTCATGACTGAAGACAGGGTTTTTAATCCCCGAGAAGTACTCCATTCCTACTACTGAGTCTTCCTGGGGATACAGGTTTTTCTTTTGGTGGGGGGCTTCTGAGTTCACAAGTACCCAGTGGCACTCGTTGAAGTATTGGTTATCTCTGACAGACACATGTCTCTGCCAGCAAGGCCTCTGGCTAGCCAGAGATGTCTGAAATCCTGAGTGTGTGATGGAGATATGGTATGGTGTAACTAGGAGGAATTATTTCTGTTGGGAAAGACAACAGGCCACAAACTGGAGGTGGCTAGCCATGCATGTGTCATGGGCAGGTTGAAGAGTCGTAGACCCAAGGGGTCTGATGGGGTGGTCATGAAGCGACAACTGGATTCTGGTACCAAGTGAGGACAGAGCAGGAGAAAGGGGACCCGTTCCAAAGTCTCTCACACACATGCAATGCTGCCCACACAAATGTCAATGATGCAAGGGATACAAGCCTATACTTCTAATGGAGCAAGCACATATCAGCTCCTTGTGATGCCAAGCTTCCCACAAGCTGCTCTGGACAAAGCCAACAACCCTTCTCTCCTTGTAGAACCCAAGGGGCTTTGGAAGTCTAGAAAAAGAACAAAGGAGTTCACTGGAGGGACAGAACATGCTGTGACAGTGGCTTTATCACTTTCCCTGACGTGAAGTTCACCATCCTGTTCCTGGCTCTAATTAGTCACTCATTAGACAGGGCATGAGGAACTGCTGAGTGTCTACCGGCATGCTAAACATACCACGTAAGACCCAGAGACAATATGCCAAACCGCTGACTACTGGGTACACACTACAAAAAGAAGCACAGCCTGGTCATTGCATCTTTCACAGTGTCAACCTGAGCCTGACACAGTGAGTGATAGAACACACTGTATGCATGCAAGTGTGTGGCGCCTCCGAGATTCACACTGCCATGTGAAGAACTGAGATTTGCAGTGCAAAGAGGAGCACAGCTGGCCAGCACCTCTGACAGTTGCCTGAAGACTCACGAATGGCTGCAGGGGAGCTTGAGTAGGACATTCGTGGCACTGAGAACTGGCGGGATGGTGCTCCTCTCAACACTCGCATGGATGCTAGTGAGATTCTTATCCTCATGGAGGCTGGCAAAGGCTTCTCCACCTGACAGCTGTAGGCTTTCAAAATGATGTGAAGCCCAGGGAAGCACAGGTCCACCGTCTAGCAATATCAGTATCTATCTTGTAGTGACCAAGTGAAGTCTCTAAGTCAGTCTGGATTCAAAAGAGAGATCAATCAATTCCATCTCTTGATGGGCTGCACAAAGAGCTAACAGATGGCCCCAAACTGCCATCCTCAGAAAAGCCTGTGCACAAGGCTGACCCTGACTGGTATCTGGGCACATGGACTTGGACAGAGCTCTGTCCATTCACTGACAAGATTGGCTCTCTGCAACCGAGCTGTTTGTATAAGCCATGTGGTGTATATAGACAGCAGCTTCTCTCCAAGGCGTCAGAACCACAGTTCTACGCCAGGCAGAGTGTCTCGATACAACCCATCAATAAAGAACATGGTTGGTGTAGCTGCAAGCAGTGTTCTGGTAGGACACCCTTTGCACATGTTTCTATAATGTGCTATTAGAGAGATCTGGTACCTACCTAATGGAGACCATTCTAGACGTTTCTGCCACTGTCTCAAACTTCTTCCCATGTTCCTTATTCCTTTGCTAGTTTGGAGTTCCTTTTTGTAAAAAAAAAATCACAGCCATAGGATGAATCATATGTAAATCCCATGAATCAGACTTTTTTTGGAGGTGGGTCTTGAAATCTTTAACACAAATATGTGGAAACAATCACATGCCAAGAGTGATTTCTTTGTACATAGCAGGGCAGGCTCTATGGCAATCTCTGCTACACCTATGCCTGAGATAATGACAGGGCTGCTCTACACAGAGGCTGTCCAGAGAGACAGAAGAGGGAATGGAGAAGGAAGCGACAGCAAGTAGGAAACAGGAAAGCAGAGTCATGTGCATGGGCACATAGGGCCGAAAGGAGAAAGAGAGTCTATGCTGAGAAGCCAGGTAGCTCCCACTGCCCACTAAGGCCTTGTGAGAAAATCAACTGGATGGCTTCTTAATCACCTTTTCATTATGGTGACCAAACACTTAACCCAGAGTACTTACAAGGAGGGAAACTTATTTCAGCTCACAGTTTCAGACTTTTCAGTCGGCAGCCAGCTGACTCTGTGGCTTCTGGGCCCACAATGAGGCACAGAATCATGGGGGGGAGCATATGGTGAAGGACTGTTCACATCACAGTGAACAGAAAACACAATGACAGACAGGCAGGACAAGGTAAGGAGTATCTTTCTAGGGCACTGTATGACTGACTTCCCTGAACCATGCCCACCTTCCACAGCCCCATCACCTCCTGGGAGTTATTTCCAAAGTGAATGTTGAGCCTTCCGGATCCAGTCATGTCCCCAAAAGCTACACCTCTGCACACTGCTTAAATAGAGGGTAAAGAGGAGCACACCTTCAGCATAGGAGGCTTTCAGCAGGGGATGGGGGCCACTAGAAGTCCAGACCTATAGCATCTAAGAACAGGAGAAAGATGAGGCTTGACCCTGAAGAGGGTCTGTCATGCAAGCTGGGGCCAAAGTATGCCCACTTGTCAGGAGCCAAAGCACAGTTGGGGGTCACTGTAACCTTGCCACACCTAGCCTGAGATCCAGCAGAAAAGTACCAGACACTAGGAGGTGACATCCTAACTGCACCACAAAATAAGCCACTTCAAGTGATACTCAAGTTTAAGGAAGGACCTTGTATTTGACCCTAAATCCCAGGGATGCATTGCCTAGGGCTCATTTCCACACACTGTTTTCTGTTCTCTTGTGTTTGTGGAGAATGTAAACAGGCTGAGTCAGAATTTATATACCATATCAGGTGGGGCACCTGGCATAGGTGCATGCCTGCATGCTGTATAATTAGCAATGTATCTACCTCGTCTAAAGGAACAAGAAATTATGGATGGACCCAACCACTTCTAAATTTCAATATTTTATATTCATTTTCGATATTTCTTTTCTCTCAGGAACGAGACACAAACATTTGAAACCTACAGTCATATATCCATCACTCAGCAAGATATATTACAACCCTCGCCAAAGAGGCTGAGGGGTCCACATGCCAGCATCACATTTTTCTAACACCCAATGCATATTATTCAAAGTGATGTTTTCATAGCCTTGTAGATCAGTTCATAGGGTAGACTGTGTCTTTTACTATTTTTTTAACTGTCTTTTGTCTGTCAGTAGCTCAAGGTACCCATAATTCTTTAGCTTCCACATGAGGCAGTCACATGATGGTTCGTCATCGTTCTGTTGCTGACTACTGTTCTCTGCTGGTCCTGGTTTTGGACAGAGTCCATGGAAATCTACACATGAACCAGGTTTCCCCTGTGCCTGCTTAACGTTTCCTTGTATCTGCTGAGGACCCAGGTTGTCCAGAGCTCATCTCAAAGTGGCAAAGTTATAGGCTGCCTTGCACTGGGCTTTCTTTCTTTATGGAAGTGCTTTGTTGGGGAAGATGAAGCGACCTCTGGATGAGTGAAGGCCTATGAAAGGATATGAGCTCTACCATCACCATGTGGGTGAGACTGAGGGCAGCAGCAGGAGGGCTGGAGAAGGTCCAGACACTGTGATATAGGAGGACCGCCACAGGACAACGCGCGGCTACCGAAGCCATCCCCTAGGTCAGGAGGAAGTCGCTCTCCGGAGCACCGGGAGCTAGTCCCCGAGACTGCATGTCTTTATGCACATCCACCATTAGTTCTCTCAGCACTCAGCCCTCCTGCTCACAGCCTGGCTTGCTGCTTCCGCCAGAAGCAGTTTCCAAAGCAGACAGCAGTAGCCAAGGCAAGAGTGGGCAGAGGGTTCAGATTCCATCTGGACGCGCTTCAGGCAGACAGAGGGGGAAAGGTCTCAGGGACTGGGCACTCAGACCATTAAAGCAGTCTACTTCCAACAGTATAAGGACACTTTGTCCTGGCTAAGACTGGATCACAGGCCTGGCAAGAATAAGAAGAAACTTGTGACTCAGAGTCAACCACGTTCTGGGTATTTAGATGTTAAGTATACTTAATTGTAGTGCAGTAATCCACGTTAAAAATCCATGAATGGCAAATTGCCTTCGCTGGCACCATGGAATGCCCAACCTTTCCTCTGAGCAGGAAAGAGAGGCCTGAAAAGAAAGATCATACAACGTCAAGGCTTCTGATCATTTCATAGAACTAACATTTATGGCATATATATATATGTTCTATAAAATGCCCAGTTACATTAGTAAAGGAGATCTTCTAAACATATGAACAATAAAATAAAATTCCAGAGGAAGTGGTGGTGGTGCGGAGAGCACAATACAGATGGAGAGCCAGCTCCTCAGAGCATTCATGCAGACTGTGTGTGTGAATGCAGAGAAGGGAGGCAGCTCAAGGCAAAAGCCCTGAACACTATCACCACCCTGGCTTCCTCTAGCCACACATATGCAGCACATGTCACTAGTAGCTGCAGAAGTGATCCTGGGGAAGTCGGCTCCATCAAACCCATCTCAGCCGAAGGCTCCCGTGATCTATCTACCCCTCTCCAAATACTCAAGATGTGTGTCAATCATTTTCACAAGGCTGGACACTTGTGCAGGTTCTAGAATATATCAGTGACATTATGGGCTTAGCTCGGCCTCCTTGGGCCCCAAGCCAGTGTTGTCTCTTTAGGCAAAATTGCTGCGATGAATCGCGCTTACAGAACAGACCCAGATGCACCTGAACTGAGACAAGCAAATTCCTCAGGAAAAATTTTAAAAAGTCAGAAAAAAATGACCATTCAGACCTACATGATGCTTTCAGGATTTTACTTGTGACAAAAATGCCTGCTGAGTTTAATGGAGTTATTCTGGAAGTTCTCTTTGTCATGTAACCTGTGACAAGCCTTACCAGGAATCACCCACATTAAGATATGCACAACAGTCAGGAGTGTGGTGCCCTGGCAGAGTCAGTAGGTCAGTGACTGTCAGAAGCTGGGTTAAGCCAAAGACATGTGGGATACTGTCGAGGAGCAAGCAGGCCCACGATGGCAACCCCAAAGAACCCCAAGACACAGAGTTGTGTTGTTAAATGCTATGTCAAGAGACTCACAGGTACTTAAACCCTAAGCTGTCGGGTTCAGAGGGAAGTGGTGGCACAGCGTTCCAAAGGATTTGGGTCATGAATGGTATATAATTTTTTACAGCAAGTCTTGCTCCAGTCATAAAGTACTTTATTCACCCATACCACTGCCCATCGGGATGCAGCCCACCTCTGCGGCAGCCCCATGGCCCTCTGCAGCCCAGGGCCTCTTATCTGCCAGCTAAGCGGCTCCTGGAAGATGCAGTCTCTTCCTGCGTTCTATTGGAGGGTCCGTATTACACAGCTCATTACAAGTGTTCCTAACTCTTAGACAATGACTCCGTGGAGCCCACGACGTGGCTAATGAAGTATAAGGCTGTAATAACAAGTCATTTACAAGTCCTGGCACGGTATTTCTAATGGAGGAAGTTTTTAATCATAAGCAAATGTAATCATTTATGTTAAGCAACCCATAGACCTGGCCAATGTAGCACAAACAGCCATTAAGCAAAAATTATGATGATAAGGAAGAGAATGGTAACATTGCAGACGAAGCAGTTTGTGCTGTCTGTGGACTCCGAGGAACTCTGTCTGATCAGAACCCTTCCCATGCATAATTCTAGGCTTGAGGGTGGACCCCACTGTCTTCAAAGACAATTATAACTTTGGCCACAGGGCAACAGGAAAGATACTACTTAACTTTCAATTTGATAAAACTGTCGGAATGGCAAGTCTTTAATGTCCGAGGTGCCGTGACACTGGCAAGGCAGCGGGCTAAAAGAGACAGGTCATGCTCTGCTCCTCCCCTAAGTCTCTGATGGCTTCACTGGCACCATAGCAGGGCCTGACAGCCATCAGCCATGCACTCTTCTACGGGTTGGCCCCTGCCCACCTCAGGCACTATCTGCACTGACGGAGGCAATATGAGGGTCTCCTGTTAGGCAGGACACAAGTTAGGTAGTCTTCTCCTCCACACCAATCAATCACACAATCAAGGAATCATGCGTCATCAGATGGGTTGAACGGAGAATGACGGGATGACCCTCAGGAATCAAAAACCTGAAGTACCAGCTGGAGGCAGGTGTGCAGAGAACGGCCCCAGCAGATCAATGTTTGTCCCACTACTACCTGCACAGCAAAACCTGCTAGATGGGGGTGAGTGAGATGAGAAATGTGGTCTTCGCAGAAAACTGGTGTTCAAGAGAAACAGAGGAAAAGGTTTGTTCCTGAGAGCAGATACTGGGGGTTCCCCACTCACTGCAGCAGCAACAAAGACAAAGGCAGCCCAGGAACAGCTTCAACTCCGGCGGCACCAGGCTTTAATGGCTGAATGAAAATAATCTGTCAACAGGCCACAATAAAAGATGTTCGGCTGATGAATGTGTCAGCGCTTAACTGCTTAATAATTTATATATTTGTGTTGAACTTTAACACCGAATTGACAGGACACATAAAATATTCAGGTAATTTAACTCGAAACCTCTGATTAGGCTCTGAGTACATAGTAGGCACTCTGAGGCTCTCGTGAAGATAAAAAGAACCATGGGGGATCACCAAGAAGACTGTTTTGCAAAACAGGGTCAAACAGGACAGTAAGTGTGGCCATTAACAGAGCACTAAAGGGGCTAAAGAAATCCCGTCAATATTTGCATATGGGGATGTCCACTGAGAAACCTGCCCCCACCAGGAGTGTCTCTGAGCCTGATATAGCCAACTGCACACTGAATGCTGCCACAGTAAACTGGCCTGTAGAACTAACATGTGAAGCACGCACCCATATCCTAAGATTTCCTACCTCACAAGCAACCTTCAGACTCCTAAGGTAAATGATCCTATGAACTGTCTCAATGTACATCTAATCAAGTCTCATTTTTTTTTTACAAGAAAGCCTACACATAGAGCCTGAAACCTTACCTTGCGAGGTTCGTGGATACTGGTCAAGAACACCCCATGCTCTCCCATCGAGATGATTAATGCAGGCACCTTTCTCACAGAATGTCAGACTCTGCCTTTTTAACAACTGACCTTTCACAGGATACTACTGAACCCATAATTCCACTTTTGTTCAGTTTCTTATTAGTGGAGTTAAAATTAATACTTATGGGAATGACGGCCGAGGTGATGTACAGTAAATCTTGAACAGATCAACCTTCCTTGCAGACTGTCCAATGATTAGCCCTGCATCAGTGTACAGAAGAGCTGCCCACGAGTGAAAATGCTGTCCTTCCCCAAAGGCAAATGAGGGCTGTGTGCAGACCACTTTGGAGAACAAAATGTCTATGTATATGTTGAGATAGACCTTAAAAGTTTGTCTCCTCCTC
>LOJH01040069.1:7692-19329 GCA_001685095.1 Ellobius talpinus | reverse complement strand
CCAGTGGAGGGTTGTCAGATGCTTGAGTTATTATGGGTTTTGTTGGCTTCCTTGGTTTGTGAATTTTTTCTTCTAATATTTTCTGTAAGGCTGGGTTTGTGGCTAAGTATTGTTTAAATCTGGTTTATTCCTGGAATATCTTGTTTTCTCCATCAATGTTGAATGCAAGCTTTGCTGGGTATAGTAGTCTGGTCTTGCATCCATGGTCTCTTAGTGTCTCAGGCTTATTATTAAGTAACTCTTACATCTTAAATTAGCCAATTTATGAGTATCATCACAAGGCTGTGGCATACCAGTAAGGTTCTGGCATTCCAGCTTTGTTCCCCTTCAGCACCTACATGGTGTCTCACTGACTTTTTCTATCGTCCCTTAAATCTTTTCTAGCCTGGCTGTATTCTGCCTTGCCATAGACTGAAACAAATTCTTCATTAACCAATGTTAATAAAACATATTCACAGCATACAGAGGAGAATCCTATACCATCTCTCTTTTTCTGTTTAAATGAAATGAAATATTTTAACTTTAACATAGTAAAATTACATATATAAAAACAAGCATCAAACAAGAATTACACTGACAATATTTAGACTATTTGTGGCTGGAAAATTTCATATATAATTTATTGTTGTAGGAGGTCACTTGTTTGTTCCCAGCTGGTCAGCCCTGAAGTAATCATGCAGAAACCGTATTATTTAGAGTACTATTTGGCCCATAGCTTAAGTGCATTTCTGGCTAACTCATAGCTTAAATTAACCCATTTCCATTAATCTGTGTATTGCCACCAGGCTGTGACTTACTGGGCAAAGTTCCAGCATCTGGTCTGTCTCTTGCAGCCATAAAAGTCTTCTCATTGATTCTGCATTCTTTCTTTCAGCATTCAATTTAGTTTTTCCCACCTACGTTTATTTTTCCCTGTGCAGGCCCAAGAAAGTCTTTTATTAACCAATCATATTCACAGCATACAGAGGGAAATCCCACATCAATTTATGTTTTTATCATAACTAAGGAAAAAGTATAAGTATAACCATAATTATCTGTCTACAAATCTTCAAAGACCTGAGAAGGGAAAAATATTACTTGAATAAACAGCAAGTGCAATCAAGCAACTTTATTTCTTAATGACTATGTCCTTTGCTTTACAGAAGCTTCTCAGTTTCAGGAGGTCCTATTTATTCATTGTTACTCTTATTGTCTGTTCTACTGGGGTTATATGTAGGATGTGGTCTCCCATACCCACGTATTACAGGCTACTTCCCACTTTGAAATGGTGCAAGAAATGACAGAGACAACCTTCATCCTGGGAAATCACCCAAAAATCTCATTTGCAACATTTAAGCAATCAAGTTTTTCTAATGTGTAGAGTATCTGACAAACCATTTTCAGAGGCAGGAAAATTTGAAACATCTTACCCTGTATTGACAAGGTTTGGCAGTCTTTTGTCTATATCCTGCTTCTTCAGTCCGGACACCAGGCATTGTGTCAGTGGCCAAGGCAGGGGCAGTTCCTTGCCCAAAGGCCAGTTTATTTCAAGAAGAAAACAAGCTTCAAGTGGAGTATGTTCAGTGCCCAACATCCTCTCAGGAATAGATCATTGTTGCCAGGAGTGATCCTGTCTAACCTCAAGAAAAGTCTAAGTTCTTACAACATTTTATATGCCATAATCTGCACATTTTTGAGGTGTTGAAGATTATCTAACTGAGATATATCTCTCTATATCTAGAAGACCTAACTAACATGACTACAAATTTGACTATTACTATTAATCCATAATTTTATTTATACAATACATTTTTAAATGAGCTATATAAACATAATACCTAAAACAAAAGTAGAAATATATATATGTATACATATATATATAGTGTAACAAAATTGACCTTAAATTTGTATACTAATTCAAAGTATTCATCTTTATATCCTCCTTATCATTTTTTATTGAAATTGACTGTAACCATTAATGACTTACAACCAACCCCCTAAGTGGAAAAAAACATTATAAACAATCATTTTTTGAATTTTGGTTCAGTTTTCTCTAAACTGTTTCTTGCTGTATGTTGGATGAAGTATTTTTAGAGTTTATGGGGACCTTTCAGGGGGGTTGTTCCATCAAACTACATTAGCCTAGAAGTAATCCATGGGTTCTCATATTCTGTGGAAAACAAATCAGAATCTCTTTTCCAAAGCAACATATTGTCAAATTCAAATTTTGAAGTCAAGATATCTTTATGTTGGCTTAACTAGGTAGCATGTACAATAAAATGTCCCTCTGTCCTTAGCTCATTCACAATAAAAAAAATCAAAAAAAAAACACAATAATTTATGTATATAATCCAGACTCTGTGTATATTCCATCTTTATATGGCTTATTTTTTAAAACTTTAATTTTCAATATTTATTTAGCTTTATTCCTTTAATCCACAACTCTCTGTATTCTTACTTATACTCTTTCCCTCTCTCCCAAGCATATACTTTTTAAACACAGTATGACCCATTCAGAGGTTTATTTATGTCTGCATATTTCTTTACTGCATATCTATAATCAATTTCTGATGTGGAGGGACTTTTTCCTTTTAAATGCTAAGCAGGCATGGCTAGGACCAATTCAGCAGCCCTGCCTGATGGCTCTGCTGCATCCAATGTGGCAGGGGTATGTTTACATTTTTGTGAGTCATGCTGATTTCTCCAGCTCCAGATATGCAGTGGGTCTATGTTGCCATTAAGCAACTTGTAGCACTCTGCTCATACCCTAAGTGCTTTGTAGCAGGACCTCCTTAAAGAGGCAGAAAAGTTTGTGCCCCCAGCATGAACCAGGAAGCTGGCTGTTAAAGAAGCTGTTCCTCTCCTTGCTGCCAGCAAACAGAGCCTATCTGAAAAAAAATGTGGCTACCAAGAAACTGTACTTGACTCACATTATTGTGGGTCTAAAAGACCTCTTTTTTTCCTTAAGTTTTTCTTTTAGATCTTATGTGGACCCATGCCCCAGATGTTGGACACCATTATGTAGATGAAGGCCGTTCATTTATTCCCCACACCCAGGTCAAACAGTGTTGTAATTAAGAACATTTTTGTGTGACTATTCAGGTCTGGGTGGCAGAGGAGGAAAGAGCAGTCTCCACATACAACCAGATTTCTCTCAAACCATATAGTGACTGTCTCTATCAAGATCTTTCTTTCATTACTCTCCTACTCTGTTCCTCTTCCCTCAACCATTTCATTCCCTCATGTTCTCATCTTCTATACCCCCTCTACCCCTCCCCTTGGCCACATTTTACCAAAGAGAGATCACCTCATTTCCTTTCCCAGAGTGATGCATGTGTCCCTTTAAGGGTCTTCCTTGTTACCTAGCTTCTCTGAAGCTGTGGATAGTAATATGGTTTTCCTTTGTATCTATTCATGATTGACTACATACCATGTTTGTCTTTCTGAAACTGGGTTATCTCAGTCAGGATATTTTTTATAGTTCTATCCATTTGCCTGCAAGAGAGGTGGGAGTGAATATATGAGCAACGGAGGTTATGATCGTGATTGGGAAATCTATAGAGACTGCTGAACCAAGCTCATGGAAACTCATGAACTCTAGACCAACAGATGTGGAGCCTCCATGGGACCAAGCTAGGTCCTCCATATATGGGAGACAATAGTGAAATTTGGACTATCTGAGTGGCACCTGGCAGTAGGACTAGAATCTATCCCTGGTGCATAACCTAGCTGGTTGGAGCTCATTTTCTACGGTGGTATGCCATGTTCAGCCTTAATGCAGGGAGGAAGGGTTTGGTCCTTGTTCAACTTAATTTTCCAGGCTTTGTTGACTCTTGATGGGAGCTCTTACATTTTGGAAGGAGTGTATGGGGAAATGGGCAGAGACAGGGGTGAGTTTGTATGAGAAAAGGGTTGTAAGAGAAACTGTGTTTGGCATATAATATAAAATTTGAAAAAATAAATTAAAAAATATAAAAAAAGAAATTTTCTAGCTTAGGAAAGTGCAGTAATAGGTTATCATCTAGGTTCCATGGACTCAATAGTTGGTCAAATTTGGGTAGATTTATAGTACCAAGAATGAAGACCTACCTAATGAGTAGGCCTTAATTGTAATTAGACAGTTACTTATTGCGTGTTATGAATGGGACTATTATTTTATGAAGAACATTTTGCAGTGGGTCATTGCAAAATAGTGCCCAACTGTTTGGGACCATACTGTGCAGCTTATCACACACTTAGGGTCCTGGTGCTAGTGTACTCACTTGAAGTCAAAAGAAACCTGGCAGAGAGTGTGCATGTGGCTCAGCACACCCACCTGGTTAAGCCACAGAATCAGGACTGCTAGGCATGCACAGGAAGGAGAGCATGGGGGATTCCCATTGCCATGAACAGAGGCATTTCCATACCACACATAGTGCTGTATGGCAGATTTAGCTTTTACTCTGATTACAAAAAAAAGGTTTATTGTTCTGCACAGAGCTCCCGAGTCAGTGTGAGCATGACTCCCACCATGGAGGTCCTAGAGCTGGCTATAAATGTACCTCCACCATATTGAAAGCCTGAGGAGGTAGCCAGAATCCAGGGCTGCTATGCCCACACTGCTTACCATTTTTAAAAATGCTCCTAGTCAGAAAGGATTTTAGATTCACAATAGGACATATTCAAACATAAAAGACCTCTAAAAGAAACACAATGGGTTTTAAAAAGGTATGTAGGTTTACAAGAGAAAAGAAAAAAAAGTATTGACAGTTATAAAAAGAAATGTTTTAAGTGACATTAAAATTAATATGAAAAAGACACATAAAGATGGAAAATATACAGAGTATGGATTATTATATTATTGTGTTTTGTTTGAATTTCCTGACTGCAGAGAAACATTTGATTCTGGGGCTGCTAAGTTAAATCAACATATATATTTTAAATTTATCTTCACTTCAAAATTTGAGGCTAAGGATATGTTACTTTGAAAAAGAGGTTTTTCTTTTGTTTCTACAGAGGATGGGAACCTGTGGATTCCTTACAGACTACTGTGGTTTGATGCAACAAGACCACCTGAAAGGTATCCATGAACCCTAAAATTACTTTGTCCAACCACCAGAAAGAAGCAGTTTGAAGAAATCAGTACACATTCTCAAAATTGTTATTTATGAATGTTTATTTTCATTTAAAGAAGTTATTATATAGAGATTAATGCTTTTCATTGGTATAGATCCTGGTCTATTGATAAAGATTTACAGTAGATTCTGTAATACTCTGTATATGCATTAAATCTTTTGTTCAAGTTATTGTGTTTGTGCATCTCATTTAAAAATGCAATGTGCAATCAAAATTACATATATATATATTGTATTGTATTGTATTGTATTATATTATATTATATATTATAGATAGTCATTTATAATAGTCAAATTTGTAGTCATGTAGCTAGTTTTTCTAGATATACAGAGATAAATTTCAGCTAGATATTCTTCAACACTTCTGAGACCTATAGAATATGGTATTTAAAATGTTTTAAGAACTTGACTTTTCTCAACAGTGAGGCATGTCTGCTCCTGGCAATACCAGTTACTTCAGAGAGATTGATGGGCATCAAAGAAACTTGTGGAATTCGCCTTCAATGTATCAAGTTTAGCCATTTGGGGAAGAAATTGCTCTTGCCTGGACTGCTTGATGGGTATGCTTTATGTACTGGATATGCAAGATCCACAGAAAAGTGACTGCTAAACTATCCAAAAGATGGAATGGTCCTTCAGCATTCCTGCTTCACAGACGAAACTGTTAGACATTCTACAGGACACAGAATAAAGTGACTGACAGGCTGCCAATAGGTGAAACAGTCTTTCAAATTTTCTGCTTCATGGAAAAATCTGCCATATACTTTGGTCCTATAGGATGGATATGGATGCCCCAGTGTTACATAAGTACTATGTGTGACTGTCCAGGCAGTGAGAGGACCCTGTCAATTCTGGTTTTGGCAGTTGCTTGCAATGTACTTCCTCTGTACTTAGGTAATATTATTTACTTCTGGGGTTTATATAGTTTTCCTTGGTTATGATAAAAGGAAACTAATATATGAAACTTTAGACTCAAAAAGAAATTCTGTAACTGTAATTTTTGCTTGATAATTCCTTTGTTACATGGAATTTAACTATGTTAAAGTTAAAACCATTTTCATTTAGACAGAAAAAGTGAGATAATATAGGATTCACCTCTGTATGCTATGAATATGTTTTAATACCATTGGTTAATAAATTCTATTTGCTCTGTAAAATCTGAACAGAGAAACAGATAAGGATAGGTGCAGCCAGAAATATGCCATGTAACTGCTAATGAAGAAAGATGCTGGAACCTTACCAGTAGGTCACAACCTCCTGGTGTTACATGGGTTAATAGAAATGGGTTAATTTATGATGTAAGAATTAGCTAGAAATGCTCTAGAGCCATCAACCAAATAGTGCCATAATTAATAAGGTTTTTGTGTGATTATTGATGTCTGGGAAAATGGGGGAAGAAGCAGTTTACTTACAGTTGTGTATCATAGATGTAACAGCTATGTAAGAATATTGATTGTCCCTGCATGTTCTCCTTAAAATTCACTAATTGTTATTGCATTACTGACATCACTATTTACTAATATCAAAGTCTTCATGATTAATAAGACTAAACGATGATGATAATGATGATGATGATGATGATGAAGGTACGAGAAGAAGGAATTCATTTGTGTGGATAGTTTAATTGGCATTTTAAACACAAAACAACTATTACCTAATTTTGTAAGTCCACATTATAATTTACAACATCCTTCATAGATTATGGTAATTAGAAATGATAATGAGTGAGAAATTGAAGTGGCTTAAATATATATAGTTAATACATGAATAATTTTTCTTCTAAAAGCACATTCACTTATTTAATCCTAACATTAATTTCTCAAAATGACCCTGTACCAATTATTAGTGTTTTAGTCAGTGATATTTATAGAATACTTTAATAAAGTGATTATTTAAGGAATTAGACAATTTTTAAAAAATAATAAAATATGATTGAGCTATTGTCCTTTACATTTCAAAAGATATTCTCATGTTATATAAGAGAATATTATTTTATAAATAATTTTCCTTCTCAGACAGCTAATTACATTGAGTATGACATCATAATTTTATCAGATACTTTATAAAGGTGATATAAGTTTTCTGTCTATATTTTTAATTAATTTCACTAGCTTTTGTTTTGTGATGTTTTTATTATGAAATATTTGTAGCTTGAAGTCTTGAAAATATATTTCTTATCTATGTTTTAACTTTTCATTCAATTAATGGTAAACTTTGAGAACCAAATTTTCTTATGATGGTAAAACATATGTTTACCATTTTCCATCTCTATTTCTCTCTCTTGAAATAATTAAAATGAAAGCTAAATTTACCTATAATTCCTTTACAATTTGCACTGAATAAATATCAGTGGATATTTCACATTGTGTCTAAAAGTCAACTGAAGGAAATTAAAGCCTTCTCAGCAGCAGTTCCAAAACCATTGAAAACTTAACTCCAAAAAATATCTATCTATGAGAAAGCAGCATATTTGTCTATCAACACAACAGTATACAACTGGCATCTAAAATGGTATATGGAAACTATAGTACCAAGCTTCCTATAATGTAAGACAGTTTTACACACACCCTTCGAGTACTAAGAGTAAATGTACATGTTGTCAAATAAAATTGTTAATTTAATTTTCAACAGGACTTAATTTTTCAATGACCATGGAAACATATCTCCTAGTGTACTTATGTTGATATTTTAGAAGCCTTTAAATAAAGAGGGAAGGCTTACACTGTATGTAGGCAGCACTATCCCATAACAGGTATCTTAATATGATAATAAAATAAATAAAATAATCTGAGTGCCAGCATTCATCTTCACCTGCTTCCCCAGTGCTAATATAATATGACCAGTGTAACCAGGAACCTCACATGACTTTTTTCTCATGATGCAAGGTTTCTTCAAACTCCAAGCCAAAGAAATGCTTCCTTCCTTATGTTCCTTTTATAATGTAGTTCATTGCATCAATCCTAAAAGTAAATGGTAAATAAGTACAAAAATATTGGGCCATTGAGGTGATAAACCATGTGGTTCTTAAGTTTTAGAAACTGATTTATGGATGAAAAGTAATATATCAATGTGTATGAATCATGTTTTAGCATATTTAGTTTTCAATCCCTGTTTAAATGTAATATTTATAAATTTATTTACACAAATTTTCAATTTATAACCTATAGAACAACTCTGAAATATTCATAGGCACACCCAGAGGCATGTTCTTACTAAGTGACAATCATAAGTGATCATCATAAAAATTTTAATAAAATTAATTCTGTTTGAGGGAAATATTCCAACTTTCACATTTTAGAAAGCATATTTATTTTCCCCACAATTTCTTAGATTATTAACAAAGATAAACAATTGCTTCTACAGTTAGCTGATTTTTTCCATAATTCTCTTTGCATTTCAGGATTAATCTTTCATTCAAATTATTATATTTACAATTTCATCTGAAAGATGAGAGTGTATAATACATGGTACACTTTGTGGTTCTACTCAGTTAAAAGTGAAATTTCATGTAACTTTTTTTTATTTTAAAAGCTATATTGACAACCAGGCAAATTTATAAAGAAAAGAAGGTGAGAAAGAAACACCAACATTTAGCTTTTGAATAAATTTCTATCTTAAATTAAGAAGGATGGGCAGTATCCTAGTTTCATAAGCAGACCATATTCTCACAGGGAATGACAAGATAACATTTATTTACTGATAGATAAATAATAATTTACCTTGATTACTCCTTACCACTCAATGTAGCACAAATTACACTTTCTAGTTTGGAGTTTATGCTGCAAAATTTTTACTGGAGTGTGTACATCTCAGATAAAAATAGAATGCAGTTTTGGTTTTTAGCATGACCTTGTCATTTGAAAAAACATCATGTTTTAATGGCATATAATTTAAAATGCCTATAGGAGTGAATTGAATTTACAGAGGTATTTTTGAGAGTAATTACTTACCAGAGGATGACAGAACACTTGTGCAGTACCAACCTTTTTCAGTTCACATAGTTGAGACTACTCGAAATGAATTAACACTTTTACCATTAATGTTTGATGGGAGGCCATAGTGAAAAAGATGGATGTTTATATAATTGGCATCCTTAACATTTAGAACTGAACACTTAAATACCAGATACACAATTTGGAATAAAATATCAGGACCTAACTCAATAATATTTAATGATGTATCAGGACATGTATGAGAAGGAGTCACTTTACATTATTAATGAAGTTATTAAAGGTATGTTTAATTGTCTTTGTTCAAAATGAAGTTTATTTTAACACAACTATTTGAGAAAAAAATCTCTTTAATTTTTCTTTCCTACCTATCAGAGATATCAAGTATTTTGTTTATTCTAATTAATATAAAAGATGATTATGAAAAAGCAAACAGCAAGTTTATTAAATATTTTGAATACTTCAGCATTCAAATAAACAGTAAATAAATATTATGGTTGATATAATATTAAATTATGATTTGTAATTTGTATGTGTCTTGTTTGCTTCTTTTCTTAGCAAATTATGTGTCTGCTAAAAATATTCTAAAGCACATAGTAAATGTACACAATCAAATTCTGAAGGAAAGGAATAATGCAGAAACAATGTCCTTTAAAAATTACTGAAAAATGATGATGTAGCACAGTTAAGGTATAACTAAGACCTAGGGAAGTGGCTATACTGCTGAAAGGGTATAATACTTGAAATTGCAAAGGACCTGAATTTGGTTTTCCACACCCGTGTTAACAACCACATGTAACTCCAACTCTGTGGGATCCAATTCTTGTGACCTCTGATGTCACCAGCACTTGTATACGAATACCTGCAAACATACACACACACACAAGCATACACTCATGAGTAATATATAAATAAATGAAGAAAGAAACAACTCAAGTATAGAGTCCAATTGTTGTACCAATAGTAATTCTATGAAAATTATTACCAAGAATTTTACAATGAATCTTCATTTTAATTAATGATATCATATGAGGGCTGGATAGATGTGTCAGTGATTTAAGAGTCCTTTCTTTTTTCTTCAGAAAACCAGAGTTTAATTCCAAAACTCATGTTTAAGAGCTAATAACTTCCTGTAACTCTAGATCAATGAATTTAATGTTTTTTTTCCGATTCCATAACTACCTACATTCAATTACACACACACACACACACACACACACACACACACACACTTCGAGTGGCATATGGAGTGTTTGAAGAGATAAATATTGTAAAAATAATTGAGCGTAATTTCCTAAAGAAAAAAGTTATTGATACAGTAGAGTTTTGAATATTTGAATAAAGAATGGTTATTAAGCATTTAATAGCCTTTTAAACTCTATTTTATTGATTTTTATTGAGCTCTACATTTTTCTCTGCTACCTTCCTGTCTCCCCCCTCCCCCTTTCAACCCTCCCCAAAGGATCCCATGCTCCCAATTTACTCTGGAGTTCTTGTCTTTTTCTCCTTCCCATGTAGATTAGATCTATTTAAATCTCTCTTAGAGTCCTCATTATTAGCTAAGTTCTCTATGATTGCAATTTGTAGGCTGGTTTTATTTGTTTTATGTTTAAAAAACACCTATGGGTGAGTACATGTGATAATTGTCTTTCTGTGTCCGGGTTACCTCACTCAAAATAATGTTTTCTAGCTCTATCCATTTTTCTGCAAAATTCAAGATGTTATTTTTTTCTGCTGTGTATTACTCCATTGTGTTAATGTACCATATTTTCCTTATTCATTCTTCAGTCCAGGGGCATTTAGGTTGTTTCCATGTTCTGGATATGACAAACAATGCTGCTATAAACATAGTTGAGCACATGTCCTGGTGGCACAATTGAGCATCCTTTGGATATCTACCCAAAAGGGGTATTACTGGGTCTTGAGGAAGGTTGTTTTCTAATATTCTGAGAAATTTCCAAAATGAAATCCAAAGGGGCTGTACCAGATTGTTTTCCCAATGTACCAGCAATGCAGGAGTGTTCCCTTTTCCCCACAATGCATACATCATAAGTTGTCATCAGTGTTTTTGATCTTGGCCATTCTTACAATTATATGATGGAATCTCAGAGTTGTTTTGATTTGCACTTTTCCTTTTGACTAAGGGTTTTGAACATTTCCTTAATTGTCTTTCAGGAATTTTAGATTTCTCTGTTGAGAATTCTCTGTTTAGGTCTGTACTCTCTTTTTTATTGGATTATGTGTTCTTTTGATGACCAATTTCTTGACTTCTTTGTATATTTTGGAGATCAAATCTCTGTCTGATGTGGGGTTAGTGAAGATCTTTTCCCATTCTGAAGGCTGTTGTTTTGTCTTGTTGACCATGTCTTTGGCTTTACAGAAACTTTTCAGTTTTACGTGGTCCCTTTTATTAATTGTTTCTCTCAGTTTCTGCATTGCTGTAGTAATACTTGGGAAGTGGTCTCCAGTGCCAGTGCGTTCAAGTGTATCTCCCACTTTCTTTTCTGTAAGGTTCAGTGTGGCTGGCTTTATGTTAGGTTTTTGATCCATTTGGACTTGAGTTTTGTGAATGGTGATAGATATGGGTCTATTTT
>LOJH01040067.1:0-14705 GCA_001685095.1 Ellobius talpinus | reverse complement strand
TACAATTTGTGTGTTGTTATTTCGGGTGTTAAGCTAGTCGGGCGGGAGCCGGGCAGGACGAAAAGCAGGCCTGCTCCCCTTTCACTACAATAGAACTTGTATGGATCTATACTAGGCCCTCTGCATACATGCTCTGATTGTTTAGCTTGGAGTTTTTGTTGGACTCCTAACAATGGAAGTTTCTTAGACTCTTTTGCCTACTCTTGGAACTCTTTTCCTTCTACTGGGTTGCCTTGTCTAGCCTTCATAGACTTAGTTTTATTGCGTTTTCTTATGCTGTGTTCAGTTGATACCCTTGGGAAGTCACTTCTTATTCTAATGTGAAAAGGAGGGGCAGTGGATCTGGGGGAGAGAGAAGCTTGGGGGAGGACTAGGAGGAGTAGAGGACAGTAGGCTGTGATTGGGATGTGTTGCATGAGAGAACAATGAATAAAAAGAAAAATTAAATATAAAGCTGAGTAATTGCATTTCAAACTTATATAAAGTTAAAGACGATTTAGGTATTTTATAACACCAAATGAGCATAAAACATAATATATATATAATTAAAAAGAAGGAGGTAGGGATCTTTATTAATATTGATATAAATACCACTTTTAAATAATATTTATGGACCATGAGAGATGGCTCAGAAGGTATGGGTGTTTGATCTTAATAAAGGATTCCTAGCTTAATTCTAATCACTCACTTCTAGCACGCCAAACTGTCTGCAATTTGATCTCCATGGGATCTGATGACCTCTTTGGTTCTCCATAGGTAACTACATTTCATGCACACACACACACACACACACACATGCACCCACAAGAGAGAGAAAGACACTTCCAAAAGTATAAATAAAATGAAAATACATTTTAAAGGATTAAATGATTAGCACATAATAAGAACATAAGGAAAAGCTTATCATATTTCACACAAGCATATACACCAATATTGTATTAGAAATGATATGATTATAGAGTATTAAAACAATTACTTAGTGTTACAGACACAAAATTAAGAGAGGAAGAACTCATTTTGTGTAGCTGGATGCTCTTCTATATCCTGCCTGGTTCCGTGGACCGGTTTCTCTCCTGCCTGCTGGCCACAAGAGTCACTTACATAATAATAATTTAGAGGCTTAATATTATTTATAATTGGCTGGTCATTTGGCTCAGGCTTATTACTGGCCAGCTCTTACATTTAAATCAACCCATTTCTATTAGTTTATATTTTACCATGTGGATAATGACTTGTTACCTCACATCTTGCTTCTCCAGCGGCTGCTGGCATCTCTCTTAACCACGCCCTTCTGCATCTGTATTTCTGCTTGGATTTCTTACCTCGCAATATTTTTGCCTTGCCATAAGCCAAAGTAGCTTTATTTATGAACTAACAAAAAATAGCGCATATATACAGCATACAGAAGGTCATCCCACATCACTTTTCCTTTTCTGTCTAATTAAAAAAGGTTTTTAAGTTTAACATTATAAAACTACAAATAATACAACAAAACACATCTTAAGCAAGAATTACAGTTGTAATACTTAGTATAATTGTATTTGGTAAAAATAAAGAAAATGCCCTATCAGCTATCCTGTCTTTGTGAGTCTAAATCTTTATATCTAATTTATCTTTTATCTTAACTAAGGAAAATTATTCCTCCATTTTATCTGATCCCATCTCCATAAAAAAAAACTACACCCGCAGCAAATCACTCCAAAAGTCTTTGGCTGAATGGATCGAGCTCCCACACAAGTTTGGACCATGGTTTCAGAGAGCTACAACTGATCATAGTGAGTAAAGTATGAATTGCTGATTTTATGGCAGAAGGACTGTGTGAGAGAAGCTGTTCATATCTTGGCAAATTATGGAGTCAAAAGAGCAGCAAGATCATATCTATCTTTCAACAGCCTGCCTTTTGTGTCCTATCTATATAGCTAGAAAATAAATCCCAAGGTTTACCCAAACTATGAACAGCAGTAACATGTATTAAAACATGAAATTGTGAGAACAATTTCAAGTTCAATATATTAAAATATTGGACATTGCAGTTATTCATATGTTTTATTACTTTAAGCAAATATATCTACAACATCACTGTCCAATAAGGATTCATAAGTTTATGGTGAAGGTGGACTCTATGTTGTATATGTGGCAACCACTAGTACATGTGGCATATTAGAATTTATATATAGCCAATACAATTGACAGTATGTTTGCTATTGTATTGAGGTAAATAGTTATAGATAAACTTTTATCTTTATAACTTGCCAGTTCTTCAGTTCAGTAGTCATGCACTTGTGTGTGCTTTTATATCTTTTTTCCTTTTTAAATTTTCTTTACAAAAAGAAAATCTTTTTTTCATTATACATACCAATCCAAGTTCCCACTCCCTCCCCTTTTCCCACCTCACCCCCATCCAATCCTCAGAGCAGGTAAAGCACATTGTTTTGGCGAAGGTCCAAGGCCCTCCCTACCTTATCTAGGCTGATCAAGGTATCCATCCAAAGAGAATAGGTTCCAAAAAAAACCAGTACATGCAGTAGGGATAATGTTTATATCTTAAACAATAATATATATTATAATATTTTCTAACCTTCAGATACAGGATTTTGAGAGTCTCAGGGATTATCTTATTATTTTCAAAATGTGAAAAAGGTATAGCTAAAGAAAGGCCCATACTACTTCTTAGGTATTTATTAATTAATCTAAATTAATAAATTATTAC
Source organism: Ellobius talpinus (assembly GCA_001685095.1). NCBI lineage: Eukaryota > Metazoa > Chordata > Mammalia > Rodentia > Cricetidae > Ellobius > Ellobius talpinus. The sequence goes on along the minus strand of LOJH01040067.1, from coordinate 11,995 downwards.
TTCATTGATTAATCTAAAATTCTGAGAACTATACATATAGTAATAGCAATGATCACTCGGAAATAAAGGCTTAATGCCTCATACAATTAAAAAATCTTTCATGTCAGATTATTATAAGAATATATGATATATGTATATATAATTCTAAATTACAGAATCACAATACTTTTAAGATAGTTTATTTTCTCTCTTTCTCCTACTGCACCAAAATTTCTTTGTATGCTTTTATACATGAACAACTTACCAAATAAGAGAAGTAATAAGGTGATTTAGAGATGAATACTTTATATTGATATGGATCTTGGTATATTGATACAAATTTAAGGTCAATTTGCTACACTGAGTACATATATTTCTAATCTTATTTAAAGTATTATGATTATGTAGCTCATTTAAAAATGTAATGTATCAATAAAAATTATGGATTAATAAATACTCATCTATAATAGTAAAACTTGTAGTCATGTTAGGTTTTCTAGATGTACAAAGGTATATTTCAGATGGATATGTATTCTTCAAACTTTCCAAAGACCTACAGAATATGACATTTAAAATCTTTTATGAACTTAGACTTTTCTCAACAGTGGGACATGTCTGCTTCTGGCAGCACCAATTACTTCAGAGAAGTCCATGAGCATTGAAGAAACTTGTTATGAATTTTGACTTCAGTGTGACAAGGCTAGCCATTTGGCAAGAAACTGCTCTTGCCTGGACTTATTGATGGTATGTTGTATGAACTGGACATGCAGAACTCACAGCAAAGTGACTGCTGAACTTTCCAAAAGATGGGATGGTCCTTCAGGGTTCCAACTTCACAGAAGAAACTGTCAGACGTTCTGTAGGACACAGAAGAAAGCAACTGATAAAATTTGCCATGACAAGACAAAACAGATCTTCAAATTTTCTACTTCATGGAAAAGTCTACCAGATACTATGGGCTGGTAGGCTGAAGATGGATGCCCCAGCATTACAAAACTTTGGGTGACTCTGTAGGCAATAAGATGTCTCTGTCAGTTCTAAAGTTTTGGAAGTTGCTTACAATGTACTTTCTGTTTACTTAGGTAATATATCATTCTGGGGTTTTGATGAAGTTGAGAAAGATATTTATATTTACAATTTTCCTTAGTTAAAATAAAAAGTAAATTATATATAAAACTTTAAATTCACAAAGATGAGATAGACAATATTTTCCTTAATTTGCCAAGTGTAAATAGATTAAATATTGTAACTATAATTCTTGTTTAATAACCGTTCTGTATATGTAATGTTGCTATGTTAAAGTCAGAACATTTCTTTTTATTTAGAGAGAAAAGGGAAGATGATGTGGGATTCCCCTCTGTGTGCTATGATTATGTTTTATTACCATTGGTTAATAAAGAAGTTTCTTTGGCCTGTGACATGGCAGAATAAAGCCAGTGTGAAATTAGAACAGAGATATAAAGAGAGAGTAGGTGGAGTCGGAGAAATGCCATGTAGCTGCCAAAGGAGGAAGATGCCCATATGTTATTTTCAGTAACAGAAATTAATATAAAAGGATTAGTTTAAGGTACAAGAGCTAGCTAGAAATATGTCTAAATAATCGGCCAAACAATGTTGTAATTAATGTAGTTTTGTGTGAATTATTCAGGTCTGGGGGTCTGGGAAATGAACGAGTAGTCTCCATTTACAATAAGTTAAAAATTCTAGAATTTAGAAAGTATAACAGCTTGTTTCTTCTGTGACACATGAGTTCTCTGCTGGAGAACTTTGTAGAGCTGAGTTTAAGAGATTTCATCCTAGATCTGCCCTTGGGACTTCCTGCACTGCTTCATTCCCAAAGACAAATGTTTCCTATGTTCTGCCAATGACCAGGAAGACTGCATTCTATCAAGACCGATTATTCAAATGAATCATTTGCCCACCTTCTTTCAGAGAGCAGAACTGTTTTCTTTTGGTTTGTTTTCAATGTGTCAAATTCTACAATAATTTCTGGTATGAAACTATCTTACAAATATAAATAGTGTTGAAAATACTTTACTGGAAGATGATATCATTTAGAAAAGTGCAATAGAAAATTCTATGATGTCATTTCAGAGAGTTAATATCAGTTCATTTGTAGGGTTCTTATGGAGCTTAAATAAGATACTATAAAATTATTAGGACAGTCAGTGTTGTACACAATTGCATAGGGTTAATAATGTACATTTAATGTAAAATTCTTCCATAGTTACTATTAATTTTATACAAGAATAATACAGAAATGAATCATGATATCTATACAGCATTGCAATGTCTAGAATGCACATCTAAGAAGTCATAGTGTTTTTCTAAGAACACATATTTTAAATGATAAATTTAAATATTAAAGCCTAATATTTTATCCATCATATTCTCTGAGGATAATAGTGGGCCACCATTATTGGTACATGGGCTTTAAAATAGTACTCTCATTGTCAGAATAAATTTGTCCTGTCATCAACTATTTTCCTGTCCATTTAGGGACAGGTTTTTCTAATAGTACCCACCAATCATAGAAAAGCTCATCTACCCAGGCTTAATAGGCCCGGCTGTCATGCAGTTTGGTGAACTACATAAAACTGCTTTCATTGTTAATCTATGTAAATCGGATATCACAAAGGGTTTGTTAATTTCTGCTTTGTTTCTGCTTGAAATAATATTTTTTCTTTTTCATAGAAAATAGAATTGTTAATTAGAACATAAGAAATAGAATGGCAGAATAAAATGTTTATCATGTTAACCAAAATAATTCTTGTGATATAATTACATTACTTATTAATAGAACAAAATTTTAAGACACAACAAACTAAGCAAGCATTTTACAGTTGTAGGCAAATTATGTAAATATGTTTATAGTCTATTTTATCTCATATAGAAGTAGGGAATTTATAATTGAAAACAGTGCATTAATTAGCAATGATAAATATTTTTAGAGAGTCAATTGTTCAAGGACACCAAAAGTATATACCATAATTTTTAAAGATCTTTATCTGGCTGAGTTTGGTTAAAACCAATGTGATATCTAAATCACACCCAGGGAATGAAGATACAATGCCATATATAAACAGTACTTTTTGTTGCTAAAGACAAATTGTGAAATTTTATCAGGCTAGTATTAAACCTTGAAAACATTCTCGGGGGAATGAAAAAAAGGAAAAGAATATGAACAGAATTTCATAAGCAGGTTCATGACAAAAATGTCACATTTGGTGTTAGATGCAGACCTTTTTTTAATGCAAGAAGTTATCATCATGAGAACAAATTTCTGTCTTATGCCAAGATCTCAAATACTAAAACCAGAGATTTAAACTAGATAAAAAGAGGAATTTTGAAATTCAAGTTTTAGTCAGTCAGTGTCCTGAATATCTTCAGAAAATAAATACAAAGATAAATTTGATAAGAAAGCAAAATTCTAGGATACAGTTTTGTATGTTTGGTGTGTCTGGTGTGATAGTCTTTCAGCAGCAATAAGGTAGTGGTGAAAAGCACTGTGGACTATTTTAAAGTTACTATTGGACAAAATTTGTGTTTCTACTTCATCTCCTTTGATACCCACATCCTATGTGGCTGACTTAGAGTTATGATAAAGAACATGAAACAAGGGATAAGTGAGAGTTAGACCCAAAATAGCAAAGGGAGGCAAACAGCAGCACTGATGTGTGGGATGCACAATGGGCCAGCAACATTCCCTAAGTGGAAACAGAAACAGCAGAAAAAGTTTCACCAGGAGAGAGGTCTTGAAATGGCCAAAGCACATGTGAACAATTGCCCAATGAAAATTGTCTCATGATGAAGAAGAAAGGCCAAGGCTGGCAATAAATGTAAATAATTATCAGAAATATTTGAGACGAGCTCAGAAAATTACGCTGGGAAGTGGAGAATTAGAAAGCCAAGAAGCACAAGAGCCATAGATTTTACTTATCCACCCACCCAGTGGAGGGTAAGAGAGTGGATACATTCAACCTTGAGGCCTTCCAGCATGTAATGCTTCCCAACACTCTGCTAAATGTCTAAATTTCCTGGGATTTACTGGGAACATCATTACTCCCAATGTTCACGTGTGGACAACCTTCATGAGAGTATGAAAACAAGTGATGGATATTAAGTATCTTGAATCAGATGGCAGTAGGAACATGGTAGGAAATAAGGATAGGATGCTGTAATCACTTCTTGGAAGAAAGGAACCTTAAAGAAAAGGGATAAGAGTGAGGAAGAAATCCAACAGAGAAGAAACAGTTAAGCCCAAATACCTAAGAGAGCAGAGAACACAACATCAGGCAGAAGGACTAACCTTATTCCTCCCCAAACATTCTCTCTACAATATCCCAATTAAAAATTGCTGCTGGTACAAAACCCACCACTGGGGTTTTATTATATTTCATTCAATAGCCATTAAGCAATTATTTTATTAATATCTGAACAATACATGTATGAGCTTCACTTGGTGTACAATGCCGGTTTTGATCACAAAGAGTAGAAAATCCTTCAAATTTCTGCATAGCCTTGGAGAAACTAGCAATGCACTTAGAGAGTAAAGTCCCACCTAGCCAATGCCAGAGACAGTCTAGAATATGATCTTGTTATTAATTTCATGCTCATATCTTGAATTTTACATAATTTCATACTCAGAACTCGAATTTTTACAGTTTATAAAATTGTCTTTTTATAAAATTTTTATATATTTATAGAATATATAACACACTAAAGTAGAATTTATAGTGTTTTGTTCTTAATACAATCTGTGCTTCCCATATTATTAATTTGAGCCCACATTTGTTGCAATGGTCAGTTCATTTCCTTCTTATCATATAAATTTAAATGCCTTTTGGCGGGAAAGACCAAAAAGAAGATGCCAATAAAGTCAGTAGTGTCTCAGAACATGGAGGAGGACTTCCTTCATATGCAACAGCTTTCAGTGACAGTCAGTTAATACTTAGTGTTAAATTTACAGTGCACTCACGCCCATTCAGATTCTCAGTCAACAGCACTGGCAATATTAATAACCCATTATGGTGGAAACTCTATTTAGAAATGATGATGTGAGCTTTTATATGCCAGTAAAATGAAGGCACAGTTCCAAAAGAAAGCTTAAATCATAGTCAAGGTGAAGTTTGTCTTCTAGAATTCTTCCTCAAAGTCGTTAGAAGGTCAATATTCTTATTTTATCACACAGTTTTTTTTTCCTATAATTTACTTTCTTTATAGTGGGAGACAGCTTAGAAAGGGTTCTAACATGAAATGCAGTTTTCTTCTAGCTGTTAATCTGTTCCTTGTTTTCAGGATATTGAATATTTAGTCTAAAGGATAGTCATTGTTTTCTGAAAAATAAATGTGAAGTACACAATGTTTAAGAAATAATTACCAGTTTATTCTTGGCTTACTTATAATCTTCCCAAATATTGTCCAAGCAATACAAGTATTGTGATATCAATTCTTCATTAGCAAAAATATAATTTTCAAATGGCATAGTTATTATTTTTCATGTTTGCCTCTGGTCTCTATTAATAGATAAACAAATTTTCATGTATTTTAATTAAGTTAAATTGCTACTTTCATTTGGTGGCAAAATAAATTGAATATTTTTTGTACCAGATGATCTGTTTTAGAAATTAAAAATAATTTTGTTGATTCAATTACAGCATGACTGCACTTTCAAATTAGTTAGAAAATAAAGAGAAGCAACTTCTTTATTATTATATAGTACTTTTTGATTGAAATTTGTTTCATCGATGGTATTGTCTTTGGATTTAGGCCTAGTCTCTACCCAATAAGATACCATTAATAGTTAATGAAATGGTTTCAAAGAATTAGATGGACAGTATTTTGTACATATTAAGAAGAAATTTAAAAGCATTTGCATTCATAGCCTAATAAATCCAACATTTAATGCAATATATCAAGATGTTAGATTTTGCAGAAAGAACGATTAATTTTGTCTAATGAATGTATACAAAGCAAATGTTCTACAGACATATAATGTAACACATTTGAAACAGAAAATAGAGTATAATTTTATTAACTGTTAGTTTTGGTAAAACATTTATTTTATTGGTTTATAATTTGAGACCACTTTAGTAAGTTATCGGAGAAACTAAGAAAGTAAAATTCTAGGAAAGTTAGGCATTGTGACTAGTCACCAAATTCGACTAATTATAAGGAACTTGGAAAGTTAAGCAGCATTCTCTATTGTAAGGTGTTTCTGCTGATATCCATGGGTAGTTTTTCCTGTGACATTTAAAATGTCAACTGAATTGCACAACATAATGTCTTTGCATTTGCACAAATACAATCATAGCATAAAATATATACAAGCCATATGCTTATGCATCTCATACACTCTCTATAGGTAATTCTTAGCCCTTAAATATGACACATTCATGACAGCAACTTAGTTACCACTTTCAATTTCTTATACTCAGTGACTGTTCCAAATCTTTATCACAAATGACTCCATTCAAGCTCCTCTGCCTATCTTTTCCTTTCCCTTCCGGGCTTAATATTCCCAGCCTGTAAAGAACTGGGGTTCACTTTACAGTATAGGTTACATTTAAATTCTCCCTCAATTGCTTCATCTCTCTTCCATCCTCCCCTCTTTTCCACTTCCTCTCTTTCACCCTTTCTTTTTAATCATGGATTAAACCATGGTGTGATTCAACCATCCAGTAACAGAACTAGATGTAACAGAATTCTTCACTGAAAAGAAAGAGGATCTCTTTGGTCAAAATTTGTCCTTAAAATAAGGATGACCATTTTGGAGGTGTAGGCATAGCATCCATAAATATTCAATTATTATTTTCCTTATGGAAAAAATAAAAATTAAAAGGATTCATGTAAGATGCCCAACACTGACCTCAAGTTTTAGGCTTACACTTAGACTAGACAAAACATGAGATGGAAATTGGAAGTTTTCGATTTTAATATTCCTCTATTCAAAATGAATCAATCCCATTGGACATTATGAAGTGAATAACATTGTAGTCCATGTATATACACATGCATGCACGTGAGTATGTGTATGTGTCTGTGTTTACTGTGTTTATTCTTTAAAGAATAAAATAGAGCCAGTTAAATACTAAAGTAATTGTTTGCCTATCCTTCTGGAAATCCAAGTACAAACAATGTCTTTCATGGCAAACTCTCTTTGTCCTGACTTAAAGGAAATAAAAATAATTTCTGCCCAAGTGGTGGTGGCACACGCGTTTAATCCCAGCACTCAAGAGGCAGAGGCAGGCAGATCTCTGTTGAGTTCGAGGCCAGCCTGGTTTTCAAAGCGAGTTCCAGGACAGACTCCAAGGCTACAGAGAAACCCTGTCTGAAAAAGAAATTCTCTTTTACATGCCTGGTGCACCATATAAGAGCAACTGTGGTCCCTAATACATTTTACTTTGCAGAGTGCAAAACCTGCTCACTTGCAGAACTGCGTTTGACCCATAGCACCCTGCAAGAGAGCTATTATAATTTCAATTCCATAGATGTGGTAACTGGAGCTCAGAAAGGTTAAATGACTTGCCTAACTTCAGACAGTAAGTAACAACAAGGCCCAGAACCTATGACTTCGAAAATTGGCTCCAAAGATAGCTATTCATTTTCACAGACAAAAACTGAGGCTAAAACTTATTATGAGAATAACGGGTTATGCATTGCCTTTTGTGCTTTCCCATGAGGAAGAGACCCAAGAACAAGGACTCTTGACATGGATGGGATGAGACATAGGAGATCAAGGAGAGTGGTGGGACTTCTAGGTCTCTGAATCTCCCAATACGGTGCCTTATGAATACTGTATGACATCTGCCACAATAGCCCTTGGACCGCAATTCCTTTTAACACATCATGAAAGATACAATGATTGGGTCTCTATAACCACAGCAAATTGAATGTAAAAGGAAAACCTTTTTTCCATTCCATCCAATTTTCCTGGAGTCCTCTTATGATCACACATGCAATGGGGATCACAGTCGTGAGCCTGCTTGAGAATAGTTACATGAATAAGCGGCAGCCGAGCCAGACCTGTATGGTCACCTTAACAGCCGTTCTCTCTTGCTGTCTTCTAAACACAGTGGCTGCCCAGAAAGCAGCTGCCCGTCTGAAACATGAAATGAGCGCAAGAACATCATTTCTGAAAGCCTGCCTACTTTGACCTCATGACCCGTTGAAGTGATTTCCTGGAGTTATAGGACTTATTACCTTGCCAGCATACTGGGTACTTATAATTTCCAGCCTTAGGCTCATAGTTACTGACCAAGGCTCAAGTCTATATGACAAGACTGCAGGGTCTTTTTGAGAGATGATGTGAGTCAGTTTTCTGTCATCCAGATAAATATCTTGGAGAAAACAAGTTGAAGGAGAATGAAGTAATTCTGGCTCATGGTTTCAGAGGTTTCAGTTCATGTTCTTTCGTCCCTGCAGCTTGGATTCCAAGATAAGTTTCAACATTATACTTTGGAGAAGACTGCATCAAGGTGCTAGTCCTGTTTCAGCCGGAAACAGAGAGACAGAAGAAAAGGCTGGGAAGAAGATACAGTGCATAAAGACAGTCTGCAATGATAAATTGCTGGTTCCTGCCACTTCCTGATGTTTTATTACACTATGAATGTATCAGTAGATCAATCCATTGATAACTTAAGAGCCATCCTGATGTAAGTGATTGTCAACATTCCAGACTTTATCTCTCAACACATGCACCTTTGGTGAATACTTCATTTTCAAAGCACAGTAGAGGTCACCCAGCATTGGTGAGAATTTGAGTGAGCTGCCCAGGGGCTCAACATGTATTCTCACCCACCTATGCAGTCACTTCTGCCCTTTCTTTTCTAATGATTATTTAGGAAAATATGCCTGTCTTTCATTTTCCCTAAGATGTTCACTTCCTCTGTTAGATGACATTGGTATCTGCCCTAGGATCATTCTGTTTTTCTGGAAAAAAAAACAAAAACATTTGGACTAAATAAACATAGGGAGGAAAGTGTTACAGTAAGCTTCCAGGTCACATTCCATTCTTGAAGGAAGTCAAAACAGAAACTCAAGGGACATATCTTTCTCCTTAAAGTAGAAACTGTGATGGAACATGAACTGCTTACTGACTTTCTCCTAGGCCAATACTTAGCTAGTTTTCTTATGCCACCTAGGGATGTTACTACCAGGAGCAGACTGAGCCTACTTTTTGTCTTATATCAATAATCAATCAAGATAATCCCCACAAATATGCCTTCCTGACAATCTGATCTCTGCAAAGTCTCAGAAGAGTCCTCTCTGATTTCTGTAGGGTATGTCCAGTTGACAGGTTAAGCTAGTTACTTATTTTATAAACCTCCAACAGAAAGAAGAAAAGAAGAAAAGGTAATGCCAGAAAAGCATTTCTATTGAATATTCATTCTAGAGCAATACCTAATTTAGCTCTAGTTCATTGACAAAGTATTTCTTGTCCTTTAGTTTTTTATTTCTCCTTGTAAATCTTTAAAGAAATTTCTCTTTGAATCCTATGTGACTTTCAAGTCATAAGAATAGGAGACCACAAATAAATAAAAGAAGTCCATAGTATAGAAAACAATGTGATTGGCCAACAGACAGACCACCCAGAAAGGATGCAAACACAAATCATTATGAACATCTTTTAGCTGGCTATTTATGCCTTCTTTCTGATTACTTGAAATTCCGTAATTCTGGATAAAAGTTTGCAACCAAACTAATGAGCCTACTTTATGAATAGCCAACCTATGTGGACTCATTTGTACTGTGAGTACAATTTTTCTAAACACATCGATTTTTTCTAAACATAACTCTTCAGGATTCTTTACTTATTGTGTTAGTATGAGGTAAAATGAAAACATTCTGTTCTGTGATGAGAGTAGTTTGTGTGGCCAAACATTGAGATGTTTGTCATTTTTCTTAAACAGATGTTCCCATCTTAAGGGAAGGAAATACATCTCTTGAAAGAAAGTAACTTTTTTAGTACTTAAGAGTACTAAAGTTTTTCTAAGTAAAACCTATGATTTTTGTTAAAGTGGGAAAAATAAGTCCTGTGTTTATCTAACGGAGGCTATCCTTATTTATTTAATTTCATTTCTATTATCTACAAGGTAAAATGAAATATATTTTGTTATGGTATCTTCTCTATCATCAACAGTTATTAACTTTTTATAGTTAATGTTATATACAGTAAAAGTAAATATATATGCATATGCACCTCACATGTGAAAAACTATCCAGAAAAATGTTTATAATATAAAATACATATTTTGTTATGATAATAGGGCAGCAGACTCTCCCACAAGGTTTTGTTTTCTGTTTATATGGTTATGCTTTGTTTCTCATACATGTTTTTCCATTTAAATAACCTTTTAAGAAAATATCTACAACATCTAAGCTTTAAGGTGTTAATCTTTACTGCCTAAAATAATCAACTATTTAAATGAATGATAATTTAATTTAATATAATAGTGAGTACACAATATTTTGAATATTACAGCTGTGAATACTTATGTCTAAAACTTAAATGAGTGACCACAAACATTCATAAGTATCTGAAGTGGCACTTGCTCCCGTAATGCTAAATACAAAACTGTACTTATCTTTACATTCTGTTTTCAGCTCTGTTCTTTCCCTGAATCCTTCAACTGTTTCTCTACATTCCTTTCTTAACACCTCTTTCCTTCCCTTCCATGTCCATACAAACCCAGGTCAATTTCCCTAGATAAGCTGCATCTGTTCAACATTAATTTCTTTTATATTTGAACTACCATTTCTCTATGTGCTCTAAACTTCATTTAGCCTCATTTCGTTTTTGGTACAGACACAGTGATTTGTCTACCATGCTTGAGTCTCTGTCTCCCTTTCTTCCTTAGCATTATGTAGTTTCTTTCTTTCACAACTCTGAAAGTAAATATTGTTAGTAATTGTTTCAATCGTATTTTCATTCCTATATTGAAACATCAGAGGCAGGGTAGCTATGAAGAAACAGTTAACTTAGTTCAGTTTCAGGTGTTCAAGTGTATTCAGTTGACTTCTTCTCACCTGAGGGAGACACTCTCGTGACTATGGTTACATTGCCCAAGAGCAAAGAGAGAATTGTGCCCAGAATTAGACTGGTCCAAATTCAGAATTTTGGTGCCATCCTCTTACGGACACTAAGACAAAATGTGATCCTGGAAAGGGAAATGCTCAATGGACCCTCGAACATTCCGGTAGGCATAGACCTTAAAAGATTTTCCTGTAACTATTTAACATTGAAGACTGAATTCTAAAAAATGACCTTTAGGAGGCTATAGCATCAACAAATACTCTGTTTTTCTTGATTTTCAATGGTGTTTCACTCTTACAGATTGTATGTATCACTGAATGCTGATGAGGCATCTTCCATGCTAACATGACAGGCTGTAATCTTCCCTGGCTCTTCTACATGTGCTTCCCTGTGAATTCCTTCCATTGTCATCAAATTGAGTCACATTTTACATATTTTACTATGACTGGTTTTGGATAAGTCAGTGGTCTGATTAATAAACATAGTGGTGACATATCTGCTAATTAGCTTCCCCCATAGTGCAAAATCTGATGTATCAATTGTTTTTCATATGTCCTTAAAATGAGAACTCATCTCCATTCCCAGGCTGCTCTTTCTCACTCTCCTTATTTAAATCATTGTATTTAAAGGCTTTCATTTCATTCTTTTATGTTTTATTCCACTGTCTGTCTCCTCCACCTTTAGGTTTAAACCAAACACCATTGTTATTTCTTTAAGTCAAATATTTCTCCTTACTCAAGATCCATACTCTCAGACAGAAAAACTGGTCATACATTAAATAATACCTTCTTTTTCAGAATTCCTGGAATGATGTTACCTTCTCTTTGTTCTGTATGAATAAGTTATACATTTCTGTAAATGATGGCAAATTTTAAATTATTCATTTGGATGTTTTGAGTGATGATTTGGTAATCAATTTTCTTTTTTAATTTTATTATTATTATTATTATTAAAAATTTCCACCTCCTCCCCTCCTCCCAA
>LOJH01040066.1:0-14705 GCA_001685095.1 Ellobius talpinus | reverse complement strand
CTGTCCGGGCCTTTCTGCCCGACCGCCTTTCCGGCCAAAACGCGCCCCGGGAGTGGGGAGGACTGCCGGGATGGGACAAATCTTCCCTGGGGGGCGGTGAGAGAGCGGCCCAGGCTCCTCCCCACCCGTGTGCTGCGCGTGGGCGGGCGATTCCGAAGGCCGCGTGGTGCGGGCCTTTGCCTGACCCCGGAGCTGAACCACTAAAGCAACAGGACGACTGAGGGGGCCGGGAACGCAGAACAAAAGCAGTGAGGGTCGAGACCCAGGGTGGAGGTTCTGATGTCCGGCCCCCCTCCCCCGTCCGGTTTCTTGCTTTGCATTCTGGCGACCTATGGCATAGTTTCACGAATGGTCTTCCGAGCATCTACCCTTCCTCTTTATGCACCCAAAGAAAGAAAGGAACAAAGTATTGTGGGACATTTTGAAGCAGCCTGGTATCAGCTACTTGAATAGTTTACTATGGAACGTAACGTTCGAAAGAAATTGTACCAGACTTTCATTCTGGATGCATTCAAAGCTTGAAAGAGACTCGGCTTCAATTTGCTCTATTTAACTTTATCTTGCTGACATGACTCGCTATCCAAAAACTAAACTGCTTTAAGCAGTTGTGCTATCGGTTCCCAGTTGCACAGCCCCCACTGTGGGGTAATTATACATCAGGCAGCACGAAGAAAAGCTTATCTCAAGATAAAAGAACTTAATAGGGAGTCGTTAAACAATTTACCAGGCAAAAGAAGTACATGAAATGTGATAAAAGCTTATTAGAAGGCAGGCACAAGGTAAGTGGAGTTTTAGGAAGGAAAATTTACAGCAATTTTTTTACAGTCATTTTCTCGGTTCAGAAAAAAAATCTGCCTCAAATTAAAAGGCCATTACAGAGATGGTGCTGGCTTCAGTAAGCCTGCTCACAAATTCTTTCCAGAGACTTTGATCTGTTTAAAGCAAAGTCGTAATTCATAGAAGAATATTTTAACGGTAGTTCGTTGAGAATTGTATTGTTAAGGACTGTATTAGTTTGCTAGGGCTGCTATAACAAATACTCCCCATTCCCCCCCAAAAAAAAACTGCATGCACCCAGACAGACAATAGACATTTGTTATTTTCCTGTTGCAGAGCCTAAGGTGGAGGTGTCGGAGGGCCATGTATTCTGAGGGCCCTTTCCAGCTTCTTGTGGCAGTTGGCATTTCCTGGCTTCCTTGCTTTAATGTTGTGATGCTCCAGTCCCTCCTGGTTTGGCATTACATTCCCCTGCATATGTCTCTAGTGGCTGCATCATTCACTCTGCATCCATCGCCAACATTACCTTTTTTTCCTGTGTGTCTATTACAGTGACTCTTGTCCTTGGGTTAGAACCTGCCCAGGAATCCTAAATGATGGATCAGATTCCTTTAAATTATATGAGCATATATCCTTTCTCCAAATTAAGTTCACTGTTTAGTAATGTACCCTGTAAAAGGCATGTCTTCCTGAACCTCAGAGTTTGACTTCTTTTAGAAATGAGATGTTTGTAGGTACCTAAGAAGAGGTTATACTAGATTCAGGCAGGTCCCAAATCTAATGACTATTGCCCTTTTAAGAAGGTATGCATGAGAGGCAGGTGGAGTGTAAGCACTATGTAAAGGTGAAAGCAGAAACTGGCTTGAGATTTGTAAGGCAAGACAACCTAAGAATTGCTGACAACCACTAGAAGCTAGGAGGGGCATGGTACAGATTTTTGTTCAGGCTTCTGGTAGGAACCTCACCTTCATACTCAATGACTTCCTGAACCATAAGAAAATCGATATTTTTAATCCCTTCCCCCCATTTACAGTGCATTGTTACAGCAGCCTGAGGAAACTAATACAAAAATATTGACAGGTACTCATGTTCAGTAGTCCTAGTGGCTTTTCTGTTTTCTTCTGAGACCCAGCAGCTGTCACCGGTGAGCTACTTGGCCCTTCAGGGAGCTTCTAGGAGCTTGAGACCTTCATAGTCCCCTCCAACTCTCAGCTGGAAGGAAAGATGGTTGAAGCAGATCGCCCAGGAAAGCTCTTCATTGGTGGGCTCAATACAGAAACAAATGAGAAAGCCCTTGAAGCAGTATTTGGCAAGTATGGACGAATAGTGGAAATACTTTTGATGAAAGACCGTGAAACCAACAAGTCAAGAGGATTTGCTTTTGTCACCTTCGAAAGCCCAGCAGATGCTAAAGATGCAGCTAGAGATATGAATGGAAAGTCCTTGGATGGAAAAGCCATCAAGGTGGAGCAAGCTACCAAACCATCATTTGAAAGTGGCAGGCGTGGACCACCTCCACCTCCAAGAAGCAGAGGCCCTCCCAGAGGTCTTCGAGGAGGAAGTGGAGGAACTAGGGGGCCCCCTTCTCGTGGAGGATACATGGATGATGGTGGTTATTCCATGAACTTTAACATGAGTTCTTCCAGGGGACCACTTCCAGTAAAAAGAGGANCTAGAGATATGAATGGAAAGTCCTTGGATGGAAAAGCCATCAAGGTGGAGCAAGCTACCAAACCATCATTTGAAAGTGGCAGGCGTGGACCACCTCCACCTCCAAGAAGCAGAGGCCCTCCCAGAGGTCTTCGAGGAGGAAGTGGAGGAACTAGGGGGCCCCCTTCTCGTGGAGGATACATGGATGATGGTGGTTATTCCATGAACTTTAACATGAGTTCTTCCAGGGGACCACTTCCAGTAAAAAGAGGACCACCACCACGAAGCGGGGGACCCCCTCCTAAAAGATCAACGCCTTCGGGACCAGTTCGAAGCAGCAGTGGAATGGGAGGAAGAGCCCCAGTGTCTCGTGGAAGAGATAGCTATGGAGGCCCTCCACGAAGGGAACCCCTGCCGTCTCGAAGAGATGTTTATTTGTCCCCAAGAGATGATGGATATTCTACAAAAGACAGCTATTCAAGCAGAGATTATCCAAGCTCCCGTGACACCAGAGATTATGCGCCGCCACCAAGAGATTACACATACCGCGATTATAGTCATTCCAGTTCACGTGACGACTACCCATCAAGAGGCTATGGTGATAGAGATGGATACGGTCGGGATCGTGACTATTCAGATCATCCAAGTGGAGGTTCCTACAGAGATTCATATGAGAGTTACGGTAATTCGCGCAGTGCACCCCCTACACGAGGGCCGCCGCCATCTTATGGAGGAAGCAGTCGCTATGATGATTACAGCAGCTCACGTGATGGCTATGGTGGAAGTCGAGACAGTTACTCAAGCAGCAGAAGTGATCTCTACTCAAGTGGCCGTGATCGTGTTGGCAGACAAGAACGGGGGCTCCCCCCTTCTATGGAAAGGGGGTACCCTCCTCCACGTGATTCCTACAGTAGTTCAAGCCGTGGAGCACCAAGAGGAGGTGGCCGTGGCGGAAGCCGATCTGATAGAGGGGGAGGCAGAAGCAGATACTAGGAACAAAACAAGACTTTGGATCAAGGTCTCCAAAAAAACAAAAGATGGAAAGTCTTCTGTCGGAACCACCCAAGGACTACTAAGAAAAGTGTGTTACCTTTTTCAATTTTTCTGTTCTAAGTTCCCCTTCATCATTTTTGTGTTCTTGTGAGGATAAAAGTAAAACATGATTAATTTTGATATTATGAATTGCTTTCAACAGCAAATGTTAAATGTGTAAGACTTGACTTGTACTAGTGTTGTAATTTTCCAAGTAAAAGTGTCCCTAAAGGCAATTTCCTGTCTTGATTTTTTTCCCCACCTCCCCCTCCTCCCCAGATGAGGTGAGCAATTCTAAGATCTGTGAGAGACCATCTAGATAGCCTTTGGTCTCTGGAGAATTGAGTCTGTCTGCCTATACAGACAAGCTAACGGGTAGTGGAGGGTGCTGGTGGTTTGCTACTCTTAGGTACGCGGGGTGTCTTCTGACTTAAGTCTGAAAAACAGCAAAGCTTAAAGCTGACTGACTTGTTTTTTGGCATTTATTTGGGGATCATCAAGAGCCTCCCCTTTCACTCCCCCCCTTTTTTTGACACAGGGTTTATCTGTGTAGCCTTGGCCAACCTGGAACTCACTCTAGACCAGGCTGGCCTTGAACTCAAAGATCCTGAATGCTGGGATTAAAGGTGTGCTACCACACTCCAAATCTCTTTTATGTGTGTGTAAGTGCCTGTGAGTTCATGTGCATGAAGTGTGTGCATAGGTTCCAGGTTCCGGTGGAGACTAAAAGGGAGAATGGGATTTGACTCTAGCTCCGGCTGGCTTCTAACCGTGCTCCTACTACTCTCCGCAGGGCTAGATTTTAGATGTGTACCATCGCTCCAGGCTACCATTCTTTTCTGAGGCTTTTCTGTTGCACTCATTATCTCATCTTTCAGGCAAAAACAGACACAAAAGCAGAAAGGCAAGATGGGTTGTAAATATTTACTTGGTAAATATTCTTTTGGTCTCTTAAAATACCTCTGATATGTAGCCCAGCTGGTAGAATGTTTACCTAGTATACATGACACCTTGGGTTTAATTACCAGCAGCACATTGAGTGTGAACTGAGTATGTTGTAACCCTAGTACTTGGGCCGTTGGAATGGGAGGATCAGAAGTTCAAGGCCCGCTTCAGCTACTTGAGACCCTGCTTCAAAAACTTTGAGGTCATAAAAAGTCTTGTGGTTCTGAAGGCTGAAGTCCAAGAACAGAGTACTAGCATCTGGTCGTTGCCTCGTTCTATACCCTGACATGAGGAGTCCTGTAAGTCAAAGGCTCTGGCCATCTGGGTCAGTTCTAATTGTGGTTCCCTCCCAGAAGCTCACTTAACTACCAGGAATTTGGGCTGCTTTTCATGCAGTTTGAGAGGACAAATACAAGCTATCACAAGTATTACTGAAGAAAGTGTGCCTCTACCATATGCCAGGCATGGGTTGAGTGCTGAGCATTCAGTAGTAAAGCTGACCTCGGGAGCTTACCTAATGAGAAAAACTGAATGCAGGCTGGGAAGATGACTCAATGAAGAAAAGGCCTGCTACACAAGTCAGGATTGGTGTTCAAGTTCCTAAGTAAATGGGTGAGAGGCATGGCTGTTTGCCTCTAATCCCATTGCTTGGGAGGTGGACAGGGAGCCATCCCTGGGGCAAACTGGCTAGCTGGACTAGCCAAATCAGTAGAAAGCAGTTAAGGAAGACACCCAGTGTCAACCTCTGTCCTACATACAGACACAATCATGCATACACACATACAAGCTAAATGCCAACATTTTGATTTGTGGAAAGGAGATACTAAGAGTTGTCTGGAGGCTGCATCACTGAGACCTGGAGGATGAACAGGTATGTGGGAGAACTCAGGAGGAGCTTGACTTTGTGAAACTCAAAAGTCACAGGTAGGGGAGTCTTGTAGAGGGCTGGGTAGGATGCAGAGTGTGAGAAGCCTCTTGCATTATTGTTAAGAGTTTGGGTTTTGTCCACAGATACTACAAAAAATGGAGGATTTTAAACATATAACATGAAGATGTTACTGTAGAAGCGGTCTAGTCCAGACAATTTAAGGAAAAAATGACCTGGAACTCGGCGGTTAGTACAAGAATTGCAAATATACACAGGACTCAGTCACCTGTCACCTTTCAGGGGACCAGTAACTGGGAAACTGAGCAAGTCAAGCCTTCCCCAGGAATTTGGAGCATGTAAACCGTTGTACATAGGCAAGTAAAAGCTTCAGCCACGTCAGGGGTTTGACTCAAATTAGCTATGGGACTTTTCTGTAGATTGTGGAAAACACATTGAACTAGCAAATAATACCTATTTGGTTTTGTTTTTTGTTTTGTTAATTTTGAGACAGGGTTTCTCTGCCTAACTGAAGCTACCCTGATAGTCCAGGCTGGCCTTTGAGGACTATGTGCCACCGCTGCCAATAAACCTTTGTAAGCTCTGTATTTTATTTATGTGCTTGTACTGGGGGTTAAACCTGTGGCTTCACATAGGAGAAAGCCAACAGTACTACATCCCTAGCCCTCTTTTGTTTCCCCCTCTTTAAATTTTGAGGCACCACCTCACTAATTGGCTCAGGCAGTGCTTGAACTTGGAATCCTGCCCTCAGCCTTCTTAGTAACTGGGATTACAGGCCTGGAACACCAGGCCTGGCTACTTAAACTTTATGTCTTACACCAGCTATTTCATTTATTTGAATATAGTTCATTTTCTTTACATGATACCTATAAACAGTTATTGCCCCCCCCCAAAAAAAGGCCTGTGCTTTTTACTTGATACTCTTACATTTGACAGAGTGGTCATAGGGATTCTATCCCATGGGCCTGGGATTAAGTGCCATTGTGCACGTGCACTTTCTTACGTGTAGTAAATGACCACACTAAATCTAAATAACTAGCTTACAAGGTGAGAAATGATGCGCTTCAGTTTTCTTTGAGTATTCTAACATCAGGAAAATAATAACAGGCAGTGGTGGCACAGGTCTTTAATCCCAGCACTTGGGATGCAGAGGCAGGCCTGGTCTACAAGAGCTAGTTCCAGGACAGGTTCCATAGCTACAAAGGAATCCCTGCCTGGGGGGGAGGGGGGAGCAATACTAAGGCCATAATAAAAAGATAGGGTGTAACTCCCAGCTCCATCAGTTTAGGGATCACAGACTGAGTGACTTAAACAATAGCCATTCACAGCTCTGGAGAAGTACAGGTGTCTGGATAAGGCTTCCACTTCCTACTTTGTGAGTAAGCATCTTGGCTACGTTCTCACACAACACAGAACGAAGAAAACCAAGTATCTGCACCTTTACCTTTAGTGACCTACTCATGTCCCAAAGGCTGTCGTCTAAATACCACCACCACACCAGGGAGCTGTGAGTTAGAGATACCAGTCAGAGAGAATGCTCACAAATACTCAGTCCATAACAACCCTGATAGCAGAGACTCCGACCACAGGACAAGCCCACCGTGTTGGAAGTGCCCAGGTGAGTATAGAACACTACAGTTTGTGTGAAAGAACCAAAGTAGCAATGAGTTGTCACTTGTATTGCCTTGCTATTAACACTGTAACAAATCACCATGGATTGGTGGCTCTAGACTTTATTATTATTTTACAGGTATAAATTCCAGAAGTCCATGGAACTGGGCTCAAGTCAACCTGCCAGCAGGCCTGAAGGTTCTCAGGAATTGCCTTTACTAATGCCTGAATTCCCAGGGGTTCTGTCCTTCCAACTTCTTAGTCAGCCATGAGCCATTGAGTCTTGGGAAGGATCAGTCTGGCCCTCTCACTCTCTAGACTCTTGCTTTCATTTTGTTTGCTTGCTTGCTTGATTGTTTGGAGTTTTTGTTGTTCTGTCCTAGGGTGGGGGTGTGAGACAACGTCTCTTATGTCAGTGGTTCTCAACCTTCCTAATGCTATAACCCTTTAGTATAGTTCATGTTTTAGCCCCAACCATAAAATTACTTCTGTTATTACTCTATAACTAATTTTGCTGCCGTTATGAATCTTAATGTAAATATTTGTTTTTCAATGGTCTTAGGCTACCCCTGTTACAGGGTTATTCATTTCCCTCTCAAAGAGGTTGAGACCCACAGGTTGAAAACCACTGTTTTATGTAGTCCTAGCTGTCCTGGAGATTGCTGTGTAGACCAGACTGGCCTTAAACTCACTGAGATCCTCCTGCCTCTGCCTCCTGAGAGCTGGAATTAAAAATGTCCAACCCTTTCATTTATGAAAACCCTTCTGATGGTATTGGTGTTAGCATACCCACAAAGGGCATATGCTTAAGTTCTAGCCTTCTGTACGCCTAATTGTGACCTTATTTGGAATTAAGCTCCAGATAGGTGTTTGAGTTCAAATGAAGGCATTGGGGTATGCACAGGACACACATGGAGGAGAGACATTATGAAGACACAGGAAGATGACTGAACCGCATGACAGAGGCTGGGATGACACAAGCCAAGGAAACTGAGGACTGATAGCAAACACTAGGAGTTTGAGGAGGCAGGGAAATCCCTTAGAGCAATCAGAGAGCAAAGTCCTTGATTCCTGCATCTTTGGGAAGCTAATTCAACCAGGTACACATGGATGATCCCTTACCTCCTTACTTCTAAATCCATTTCATCACGTCTGTAAAGTTTCTTTTGCCATGGAAAGGAACATACTCAAGTTATGGGAATTAGAATCTGGACGTCTTTGAGGGTATTGTTCTGCTCACCACAGCATATAGAAGAAATAGAAAGAATGCTAATATAATTCAAAATTAGTAAATGGCAGGAGTGGGGTTGTGGGGAAGGAGGGAGCAGAGACCAAAGTAATCAGTATATAAGCCTTTGTAGATGAAGTACTAAAGTTTAAATTTTATGTAATTATGAGGTTTTTCTAAAATGTATAGGAAATTGTTAAGCACAGGAGCATTGTTTCTTAAGACAGGTGGTGGTGGCACACCACTTTAATCCCAGCACTCAGGAGGCCAAGGCAGGCATCTCTGAGTTCAAGGCCAACGTGGTCTACCAAGTGAGTTCTAGGGCAAATTTCAAAGCTACACAGAGAAACTTTGTCTTGAAAGGAAAAAAAATCACTCTAGCTGTTATGTGGAGGAGGAATTTTCAAGTAGAGACTGCTGAGGTGGGCTCCAAGGATAGAGCCTACTGGTCATTTGTAAAAGACCAGTAGTGGTGAGAAAAAGAAAAGTAGTTATGTTACAGTACTTAGTGATAGATTGGATTCCCGTGAATCAAGGGAAAACAGAAATCAATGATGACTCCTAGATCATAGCTGTCCATCAGTGCAAGGGAATGTTGATATCATCCAAAAAGATACAAGAAACAAGGGAATGCAGAATTTGTGTGAAACAATGTTGAATTTTTTTTTTTTAGGGCTAGGAGGGTTACAGAGGGAGCTTGGAACTGGAGATAAAAACTAGAAGTCAGTGATATGAGTGATCTGTAGGAATTGTGTTAACATTACCAGAGGTGGAAATGAACAGAAAAGTATCCAAAGTGTCTTGTTCCCTCACCCTACACCTCTTAGACAGGGTTTCTCTGTAGCTTTGGAGCCTGTTCTGGAACTGGCTCTTGTAGACCAGGCTGGCCTCAAACTCACAGAGATTTGCCTGCCTCTGCCTCCCGAGTGCTGGGATTAAAGGCGTGTGCCACCACCGCAGCCCTGCCAAAACAAAGTGTCTTAAGTTTCTGGGCTGCTTTAACTAGTGAGTTGGTGAACACAGACATTTGTTTCTCAGCTCTAGACCCAGAAAATCCAAGAGCAAGCTCTTACAGGGCTTACATCTGGTAGAGACCCACTTCCTGATTCACAGCTGGCTCTATTTCCTCAATGTCCTTACAGTGTAGCAGGGAGCTAGTGAGCTCTGGGCTCTATTTTAATGACGCTGATAACATTTTTGAGGACTTGATCTTTATGGTGTTGGTATTTCCCAAAGCCCCATTTCCTAATACTAGCCCAGTGGAGGTTGAGTTTTAATATATGTATTTAAGAATGATACTTATGAAAAAGAAAATAAATAAATAAATAAAAAGAATGATACTTATGTTCAGCACATACTGTGGAATTCAAGCTAACTACCATCCTCTGAGGATTCATCCATTTTCTAAGACTATGGCACCGTTGTCCTCAAAGTTCTTCTGTGGTTCCGCATTTTCTTCAATTTGAAATCACCTTATTCTGACATACCCTTAGGTGCTTATTCAATCACATTTTCCACATTTTCTGTTAAACCTCTTCTTGCAATCTGAGCTGAGATTTCCTGCTTTGGTGCCTTTTCTAAAAGCTGTTTGACTTTCCAGGAATGTTCACCTATTTACATAAATCCAAATCCAATCCCACAAATCCATTAAGTTCCAGCCCAAATATCTCTCCTTCTTAAAGGTTTTTTTCTGTTTCCAGTAAGGAAATAACCATCTGTTTCTAACTCCCTAACCTGCGCCTCTATCCAGTCTAGATAAACCATTGAAGGAAGCTTGCACATCTGATCCATCTTGTGATCCCAGCTCCACAGTGCACACATCCACAAGGGGGTCGGGGGAGCTTACTTAGAAAAAGCGTTCCTTGAATGAATACTACGGTTCTATTTGCTGTGAGTACAGGTCTTAGGAATGAAAAATCCTCTGTATCTTTCATATAATTACTATATAAAAAAATGCATGGTGACTGAGTTTTAATGATGATCTGCACATTCATAATTGTGGAGGGTTGTTTTGCTGGGGTGTTTGAATTTTTGAAATAGGGTCCACTCTGTACCCCAAGCTTGCCTCAAACTGGAGGCAGTCCTCCTGTCCCACCCTCCCAAATGTTGGGATTGCAGATGTGAATCCCCAGATGTGAACCACATCCAGCTCATGTTTTGTGTTATACACAGTTTTTTTTTCCTTTGTAGTGCTGCTACCAGAATTTGGGGGTATCTTTTCATGATTGTCAGATGAATCCCCGGAAATCTGGCTTCCCTCTTGGGGTTCTTAGTCTCTTCACTAAGAGAATGTAAGAACAAGCTCAAATGGAGTCTCTAGGACAGTTTATCATGCTCCCAAGAGCAGGGGGGTCAGGATGTCAATCTCAGCAGCTGCTTGAGGAGGAAAATGAAGGAGAGGGTATAAGCATGGATGCCTACCACATGGCAACCCCAGGTGGGCGAGGGGCCTTTAGAGAATAAGCAAGGAACCCCACAGTAGCAGAAGCAGCATGCTCGCATCTCATCAACAAACAAAAGATATTTTAAAAAGACAAAGGGGAAGTTGTGACTTTCTGATTCAGAAAAGTGGGAAAACCCAACAAGCCTCATGGCACCCTCATGGTGCCTGATAGGCACTGGATCAGGGCATGGGAGTTCTAGGAAGAAAAAGCACAGCATCTCATTAGAAAGATAATTTTTCATTATTCGGCTGGGTGGTAGTGGCAGGCACCTTTAATACCAACACTCAAGAGGCAAGTGGATCTGAGTTTGAAGCCATCCTCATCTACAAAGTGAGTTCCAGGATAGCCAGGGCTACACAGAGAAACCCTGTCTTGAAAAATCAATGAATGAATGAATGAATGAATGAATGAATGAATATGCTTGTCTCTTTAGCATATAGACTAAGCCCACTTTTCTACCTGGAGCCCCTTGCCAAATCGTTGACCAGTCCAACTAGAATGCTAGGTATCTCTTCACGCCAGAAAGTCTAGTCTCTTGACCAGAAGTTTCCCTTGCTAGGCTTTATGACAAGAGCTCTACTGCTGAGTCACACAGTTCCCAAAACTGTTTTAAATTCTTTTGAGACATGGTCTCTCTCTCTCTCTCTAGTTTTGGCTGTCCTGGAACCCACTAATTAGATCAGGCTGGTCTTGAACTCACAGAGATCCTTCCTACTCTGGGACTTAAGGCATGTGCCACCACACTGATATTTTAAACTCTTGATTACTAGTGACTTTTTCTGTTAATTTGGTTAATGGTTTCAGTTGGGAGACTGGAACTTTTGCTGCTGTTTTTTTTTTTTACATTCTAAAACTGGAGTTAAATATTCAGAAGAGCCGGGCGGTGGTGGTGCACGCCTTTAATCCCAGCACTCAGGAGGCAAAGGCAGGCGNGACAGGCTCCAAAGCTACAGAGAAACCCTGTCTTGAAAAACAAACAAACAAAAGAACAGATTTTTAAGAAAATCATGAGTTGTTTTGGTTTTGGGTAGTCTGAGATTCAGCTGAGTAAATGAGTCAGGAGACAAGTGAAGGAGTTTAGGTTAATCACATATTAAATGTGATTCCTGGTATTTAAAGCCCTGAGAGCAAATGATGTATTGATAAAGGGAGGTACTGCATAGAGAAGCAGAGTGCATACTCAGAGAGGAAAAGGTAGAGGGAAACAGGCGCATGGGCTCACAGAGGACTGGAGAGCTGGAGGGAGAAGCCATTTGCCTAACGGGAGGTTGTGACTTCAACATGAGCAATTCCAATTTGAAAGGTGGGCGTGGAGATGTGGCTGGCGGCTTTTAAAATGGATCTCTGAGTGAAGACCCTTGTATAGTTTGATTTCCTTCTAATAAACAGGATTTGGCCAGAATGCTCCAATAAATAACCACACTATCTTAGCCATGCCACAGCCCCTCAGATATTTTTAAAATGTTTTCATTCCTTGAGATTTGTGTTTAGTTGATTATTTACTTTTTATGGTCACTCTATTGAAAGTTCTATGTAATAAGCAAGTAATATTTCTCCAACAGTAGCCAGCACTTGAGGATTGCAATGGACTCTCTATATACCTCCCCTCACAAACACATACACACACACACACACACACACACACACACACACACAGTGGAATGTTAAAAACAAATTTGCCTGCATCTTAATAGTACTCAGGCCTCCAACTAAGACACAGCTGGATATCTGATCCACAGAAACTGTTTTTTAAGCTTCTAAATTTGAGGGCAATTTATTACATAGAAATAACTAATACTAAGCCAAACTAAACACAGGAAAGTGCATACAGACAATACAGTATTGGCAATTCAGTCACATTTTGCAACATTAGTGGTACATAGTACTTTGAGAGTAATGTGGAGCAGAGGATGTTCTGAAGTTGAATGAAATACCAGTAAGAATGGTTAATTAGAAAGGGATACCTTAATGTTGGAGAAATAGTGGCTATAATAGCATAGTATAATAGATTCAGGAATTGATCCTTATCCCATCTTCTCTCAGCACTCCTAAAACCTCAGGACTCTGGGAAGCACTGAGTGCCTTTTTGAATACTAATGAGCTATCTAGGGCTGGGGAACACTAAATAGCCCATTCTGGCAGATTCTCTCTCAGTTTATCCTTCCAAGAAAACCCTACGAACTCAACTATGTCTTTCATTTGGCTCCAGAACCAGTCTGGTTGACAACCAAGAATAATCATCACAAATCCACTCTTGTTAAGTTTACACCCAAATCCAAATCCTGTTTAGTAGAAGCAAATCACCAAGTCACACAAGGGCCTGCAGGTGAGGATCCATTCTACTTTTTTGTTATTTTGTTTTTTGTTTTTTGAGACAGGGTTTTGTTATACCCGGATCACGGAGTGCCCCCAGAACCAACTAGGAGACCAACTCCTGTATGTAAAAGCAAAAAGCCTTTATTCTTACACAAGTTTGCAAACTTGGACTCTCCATGTGTCCAACGTATTGGAGTGATTGGAGAGCCCTGAGATCAGTTAGAGTTGGGTTTTTATAGTAGCAAAGGTGGGAGTGAGAGTTTCTAAGGTTCCGGACCCCTGATTGGCTGATATTTGTCTAGGGGTGTCCTGGTGAAAAGTGATAGATGTGTGCTACAACAGTTGGAAGGTTAGGAATTTCCTTTGGAATGGTCTTTTCCTGTTTGGTGCCTGGGTAGTCTCAGTTTGTGGTCTTTCTTGGAACCAGGATAAACTACTGAGACTCAGGCCTCAAATGAGCTTGTCATGGCTGGGTCCTACATTTCCCCCTTCACAAGTACCAATGGCAGGACCCAATCATGGGTCCTGCTTGCCCATGGATTTAAGGATTTTATTATTGGGACCTAAGAACCATTAGCTAACAGATTTTCCAAGGCAGTGGCTAGCCTACCAGACCCTGTAGCTCTGATCTTGGAGTACAACCAAATTGTAATTACAATCCTGTATGTCCTCTTTGGTTCTAGAGTTCTGCATAAAGAACAAAGGTGTTTTTTTATTGTAGGACCATTTTAGTTAATAAATTCATTAATTGACAACTCTGGACCTACTTTTCTTTTTTCTTTTTCTTTTCTTTCTTTTTGTTTTGGTATGTCAATGGGCATTATAGGTAGCCATTTTTGTCCCCATGCCGGTGAGTTCCCCCATTGTCTCAGCATTTCAACCTATTCTGGGCAAGGAGCATGGGACAACGTGTTCCTTTCTGCAACTACTTTAAGCTGACATTGAGGCATTGTTATCAGAGCCCAAGAAGGCTGAAAAGCTGGTCAAAGGTAAGGAGGGAGTTCAGGCAATGGGGCACTCATCAGAAGCATCCGGTTCGCAGACTCTGTAGAAGAGACAGGGAGCATCCACATCAGCTGGACTGGTCTACATCAGCTCTCAGCAAAGTCAGGGCTCACAGTCATTCAGAGCAGGTTGTAGTCAGCAACTGATGCTTAGATGTATCTGCGAGCCAAGCGGGAACCTATTAAGTTTAAACTTGGAAGAGAAGTCAGAATTTACATATAATATAATACATTTGAAACTTTCAGGCCTATATTGAAATTTATATCAGATAAAAACATAACAGGTATCTTTAAACAGCAGGAATGGACTCATTCCTTTGAGTCCTAGCAAAAACTACAGATTTTGGTTAGAAGCATGTATATTTTTCTGTTGTCCAGAGAGACAGTTATGAATTGGACAGAGATGTCTTTAGCCTGATGAGAAACACCTTTAGGTTCATATTTAGATGGCAACCAGAATAAATCTAAAATCTTGAGGCTGTGACCCAAAAGTAAGTAGTCACTGCTCTATCAGCTTAGCAGAACTATACCATAGAGGCTGGAGAGATGGTTCAGCGGTTCAGAGAACTGGCTGCTCATGCAGAGGACCCGGGTTCAATTACCAGCACCCACATGGCAGCTCATTCCTGCCTGTAATTCCAGTTTCAAAGTACCCACACCTTCACACAGATATACATGCAGGCAAAACTCTAATGCACATGAAATAATAAAAAAAATTAAAAATAAGAATTATGCCATAGAAGGGGAAAGAAATCCAACATTGCTGGTGGGAATGCAAGCTGGTACAACCTCTCTGGATGTCAGTGTGGCGA
>LOJH01040064.1:0-14706 GCA_001685095.1 Ellobius talpinus | reverse complement strand
GCTCCAGTGTGGGTCTCTGTCTCTATCTCCATCCATCGCCAGCTGAAGGTTCAGACCAGGGACTGCTGGCATGCTTGTCCTCCCACACTGATAGGATGAGGGCAGTGCTGGTGTGCCAGCTAATGGAAATAGCCACCACCCCAGAAGAGAAGAAGACATAAATACATACAGACTTTGTGGACTAAGTACCCATCTAGCTTCACTGCCTCTGTGCAGGGTATTGCTAAGCTGCCTTTCATATTAACCAGTAATGAGTCCTTCCTGGGGAAGCTAGGAACAAACTCATGGGGAAAAGGGAAGACGGGAAGAGTGGAGACCATGGCTGGAGGAGCAATGGGCAATAACCTCTGCATTCCTTTCCAGAGCTATCCTGATAAAGCACCACAGGCTGACCTTAAACACTAGCAATGTATTGCAATTCTGACAGCAGAGACCTCAGGATCGGTTCATTCTAAGAGGTTCTGAGAAAAGGGCATCAGGCAGCCTTTCTCCCTGGCTTGTAGACAGCTGCCTCCTTCCCATGTCTCTTCTAATTGTCTGTCCCTGGTGTGTGCCTATATCTTCATTTCCTCGTAGAAAGACACATGTCCTATTGGGTTATAGCCTACTCTCCGGGATTTCATTTCATTTAACCGCCTCTTTAGTAAACAGTTGTTTTCTGGAGTGTTGAAAGTTAGGGCTCCCACATATGAAGTCCCGAAGAGGCCCAAGTTATCCCATAACAGTGTTGACCTGACTTTTCTGAGGGGTTGAGAGCATTCCTGGCCTTTTGTTAGGGAGCATGGACTCCACAATGAGCAACGTAGCTCTCTTGCCCTGGGTCGGTGATAGGTGTGTAGGTGGAAGTTAGCGTGCTGGCGGGTTACAGCAGGAATTATACACTGGGCAGACATAGAGACCAACAGCCGTGGCCAGAGAAGGAGAAAACAAGCATGAGTGATCCTACTTAGGGCTGGATATGTACCTCAATTGGTAGAGTGCTTACCTAGCATGTACGATGCCCTAGCCTTGATTCCAAGAACCCTGTAAACCAGGTATGATGGCACATCTCTGTAGTGCCAGCACTTTGGAAGAAGAGGATCAGAAGATCAAGGTCATACTGAGCTAAATACTAAGGCCAACCTATGCATGAGATAGGTCAAAAGAAAGGAAGCAAGATAGGGGCACACGAGAGACAAAGACACTTCTTCAATAGTTCAACTCAAGGGAGATTCTTCACCCTAGAGAAATGAAAATTCTTTCGAATCCCCGTTCCCCATGGAGCTAGCCTCTGACTGGGCAAAGCAGTGCAGCATTTGAAGAGTCAGTAAACATCAGCCCCTTAGTTCACCCCAGCACCTCAGCCAGCAAAGTACCCTCTGTTAAAGGTGCCCTTTAGAGGACTTTGAAGACTAGAGACCTCCATGAACATATACACTTGACATTCCACCCAGAAAGGTATTCCACGGGGCACCGCTCTGCCTGGATCCGCTCCTCTGAAGGAAGGCTTTCTGTGCAGTGCAAGAGATTACCACAGAACATGAGCATGGCTGAAAAGTCTCTGCCCTCTGCTTCTTCCTCTCCATCTCCTCCCTTCTCCCAGGATCTATTACAGGAGTTTTATTCTCCTTAATTTGCTCTCTGCAAATTGCTAAGCTAGAATACTGTTATTCTAGGGCTCCGTGAATGGAGCGTCGTGAGATGTCAGCCCACTTGCTCTGCACACAGTGCTCATTCCGCCAGGGAAAATGCCCTTGCAGAATGGAAGCCATGGCCTGCCTGCCTCGGGCTCACGCTACCTTGTAAAATACCTATAATTATACGGCTTCTTATTTGTTCAGGGATTTAAAGTTGCCAGAGCTTTGTCGTGTCTATCTGCTCATTTACGTAAATACCAGAGAAGAAGACATTACACCTCACATCCCCACATAGAGCTTTTTTATTTCCTGAGTACTCTCATGCATATTACCTAATTTATAGGTAATACATGATAATATAATACTCTAAAATTATGTTGATTTCTTCCGTATGAATAGCGCTATTACAATCCATTACTGAAAAAGAACATGGGCTTGCAGGTTCCTTACACTCCAAGTACTGAGAGGTAAGCCCTGTCCTTGGTTGGGACTCATCCTGAGGGATTATTGCTGTTGGGTAGTCTTTCAGGGGCCTTTCAGCTGGGCTTTCTATCCACAAATGCCTTCCCTTCCTCCAGCTGTGGTCCAGCAGCTCCATCTGTCATCTGCAGCCACGCCTCAGAGTGAGTCGTAAGAACCCGTGTCCACCCATGCAAAGCTACAGCAGGGAGCATTTGGCTTTCTCTAGCTCTTGCGGGTGGCAGCTGCTGTGAGATGAGTCTGCTGGCTATGTTTCAAGGCTTTTCTCCTGACAGTCACATCCTGCTCTAATATTTAGGGCTGTAGACTTCCTGGGGAAATAAAAATGTACAGGGTAGTGCTGGCTGATCCCATAGATCCAATCTACCCTCCAGCCTTGGAAGCTTCATCAGGAGGGTATGTGATGATGCCTTCCACGCTCTTTGCTCTTTTCTACTCCCCAACTGTGTAGTTCACTGACTGGCTTGACTCCTCTGAAGCTCAACAGCCTTTACTCTCCTCTAGACTTGCACCTGCGCTATTTCTTCTCTTTGCAAGCCTCTCACTCCATCCTTTGTTGTACTAATTCTTGTTTTTGCTTTAGACTGGTTTGCCTGGAAACCCATTCAGAGCTAGGGAGCTGTGTATAAAGGATTTTTTAGGGAGAAAGAACTCTTAGGAGACCAGTGTGTCACAGGATGAGGAAGACGAGATGACTCATGGGAGAAACTGACTCAACACTAAAAGGAAAACAAATAGGAACTTTCTTGTTGCGAGCTCCCCTTCTCAGATCTTTGCAGGATGTGAACGCCTTTCACTTCCTGGCTGCCACGAGATGACCTGTCTTCCCTGACACAGACTCCTGCTACTATGATGTTCTGCCTCACCACAGACACAGCCATGGAGTCAGCTGGCTGTGAACTGAAACCACTGAATCTGTGAGCTGAAACAGACCTTGTCTCCGTTTAGCTGCTGGGTCAGAGAGAAGGCAAAACATACAATAGCCTAGGATATTCTTGTTGAGAGCACAGTTTTAAAGCCTTTTGCAGTCAATATTCTCAAAAGAGATGTTCAATGTGTCTACCCTAAGAGGGCTCTTGGCAAAGCACCCCAGCTTCATTATATCAGCAGCTCCCAAGCTTTGCTGCAATTAGGATCCCCTGTGGAGCCTTTTAAAATCTTAATGCCCATGACATATGTCCTGCCATTTAAATTAGACTCCTACCCCTAAAAGATGAATCAGGTGGTCCTAATGTATAAGCCCTAAGTCTCTGACCTGAACTTGAAGAATCAAAAGAGAAATTGCTTCCACTGAGAAGCCCATTTACTGCCCCAAACTGTGTTGCCTCACCCCCCTCTCACCTGCCCTGTTATGGCTTGTCATAGTGTCTGTCACACTGAATCTCATCCGTATCCCTGAAGCAGAAAGTGATCTGGCCATTGTGTCTTACAACTGAGCACAGTGTCTCATTATGTTGAAAGTCTGATTGAAAACATAAATACATGGGTGGGTAGGACCCCTACAGCCTAGAAATAGGACAAAAGGAGAGAGAATGGAGCCAAAAAGGAAGGAAGGAAAGAAGCTAAGACAGAAAGAAAGGTCTAGGATGTCCCCAGCTTGCAGTACTTAGCTGGATCAGTGTGTTTTCTACTGTTATATAGCAAACCCTCACAAAATCCATGGCTTAAACGATCCTCGTTTACTATGCAATGGTTTCTATAGGCCAGAAGTCTGGACATAGCATCTCTGGTCATCTGCTCAGAGTCTCACAAAGCTTCCATTAAGGTCTTGGTTGAATAAGGTGATGCTCTGATCCTTGGGTCTCCTTCCAAGTTCATCCAGGTTGCTGGCAGGATTTAGCTCCTTGTGTCTAAACAACTGTATCCCTGTTTTCTTGCTGGTTGTTTACCAGTCTTCTAGATCATACCTGCAGGGTCTAGATACATGGCCACCTCTGTACATTTGTTTCATGTTTGATTATTTTGTTATTATTACTCCTGTTGTTATGGTTATATATATTTGAGTCATTTACTTTCTTCTAGGCCAGCAGGAGTGTATGATACTTTGCTCCCTTTTAAAAGATCACTTGATTAAATCGGAGCTCTAAAATAATCCCTCTTTGGATCAACTCAAAGTCAACTGATTAGGAGCCTTAAATACATTTACCAAATCCCCTTGACCTACAATGCAAAAAATCATAGGGGTTGTAGCTTAGCATTTCATGGGTTCCCTTTCATGCTCCAAGGATGGGGATTATATAAGGCATGCATCCCATGAGGTTGGGGCCACAGTGGAATCTACTGCGCACCCTAGAACAAGACCATTTGCCAACTAGCTTGATTCTGCTTTTTCTCCTCATCCGTTAGGGTCGGCTATTTCATCACCAAGATCACATTCAGCTGGAAGCAGACCTGCTAAAAGGAGAATGGCCAGGCAAAGGGTTAGCCACACTTCTGTTTCACGCTTCTGTTTCAGCCCCTTTGAATAGGATGTCTCCCCCTTCTGTGACCTGATCTTAATCAGACTTTTCCAGGGCATGCCACAGTCCTTGTCCTGCTGCCTCCCTGCATGGAGCCCTCTTTTCCTAATTTATTTTCAGCCCTAAAGCTGAGCTCAGGAGCAGCATCTGGTTCTGCTTTTAAAACAAAACTCTGGCTGAGTCAGGGCAGAAGCACAGAAGTCAAACACACACTTGTCCCCAAGGTCGTTCGTTCAGCTACAGCTTAGTCATGTAGACAGGTTTTTGCCTGTCTACATGACTTCCTCCCGGCACCCTTTGTAGTCAACAAATAAGTTCTATGTACCTGGGCTTCTTATAGGACTCAGGGGTTATGGGATCTGCAGTTAGGTCAGTGTGCTGGACTTCAGAGGCCCTTCCAGACCCTAAATTTACTTAGACATTCTACATCCATGTAGGGAATAAAATAGAGGAACGTGCCTGGTAAAGTCTAAGTTACATTTTGTAGGTTTTTTTTCCTAGCAAGCCAGTGACCTCCCAGAAACTTCTTGGGCTTAATATACAACATCAGGAAACTGCAGAGAGAGGGAAAGAGATATATAGATATAGAGACCCTACTCATTCATGATGCCCATGAGGAGACAGTCCTGAATTCCACAAGGGCTGCTATTTGAACTTGGCTGGTGTTTGCATCTTATGAAAATTGCAGGCTGATTTATGGAGTAAAGATCATCACTGTGGGGTGGCAGGGGAGGAGGAGCATTCAGTGGGTGGTGTATAAAGTCAAACTCTTCTGGGGTAGAAGAAAGACTGACGGTAAATGTATAATGGACATGGTCATGGGTAGAGTATTTTCTGGGGGCACTCTCACTTTCACATGTTCTGTTGTGTATCACCAATTTATACTTGTCAAACCAGTTCAGTCTTATTCTAAAAATACGGTCACGGTAGCTTTGTACAAACAAGGTCAGGGGAAAATGTAATAGGGAAATTAAAGGTGTTCTTTCTGTTATTAAAACCCACAAAGGAAGGTTGGCTCTTCCCTCATCCTTCTCAGGAGTTTACCATACTCTAAACGGACTTGGAGGGCACACCGGGGCACTGATGGCATCCTGGTCCCACAAGAGGCAACACATTGCTATGGGGAATGACTTGTTTGTTCTCCCCCAAAGAGCCTAGTACACAGAAGATCCATGGATTCACCTAACAGACATTCAATGAGGCCCGTAATAGTTGTTAAATTGAAGGTTTCTATAAAGGGAGTGGATGAAGAAGGAAGGGTGAATAGAGGCAGAAACTAGAAAATATGCAGAAGGCCTAAGTTCAGCAGGCAAAGCAAAGGAAACAAAGGCAGACAAAGGAGCAATGAGAGGACAGACAGCCCTAACCCCCCTTCTCAGAAAGCCCAGCTTTTCTTCCCATATTTGACAAATGAAGTCTTTAGTGCTAAGCTGGGCCCATATTAAATCTTCAAAAATGTCAATTATTGTTACTGTAATTAGTAGTATTACACATGAGGCATGTTTTCCTTTGTTCTTTTTTAATTGGAGGGGAGGACAGTGCCTCTGCCAGCTTCTATTCTGAAGAAATATTTTTTCTACTTCTTTATGTATTTAGAAAGGGAAAAACAATGGTACAAAAAACAAAACAGGGACTGAGACTGTAGCTTAGTGGTAGAGTGCTTGCCTAGCATGCACAAGGCCCTGGGTTCAAGACTCATACACAAACACGCACAGACATACACACACATGCACAAAGACCTCAGCAACTAAACTTGTGGTGGAGAATTACCATACAACATCAATCCTGAAGGAACCAGAGACAAGTGCCTTGGATTTCCTGACTACCTGACTTCTACAGGGTTTGCTTCTGGTGAATATTTCCTATGTTATTGTTTTACTTTTTAATTATGATGAGATGACCTTGTTATATTAAAGTGTGGTTTCCTGAATATGAGCAAGAGAAGGCTGAATAAACAGAGTTCAATGCTGTCATCACATGCAACTTAAAACCACGTTAGCATGACACATATTGTTCATGGATGACGATACTAATAGTTCCATGTGCTGCATGGCAATTGGACCCACCGGAGAAGCAGTTCACTTAAGTTACTACTCAGAGTATTACCTTCATGGAGCCAGGTTTAACCCCCTCCTCCTGCCTTTCTGCTAGTACTGTATGTACTTCTTAGTGGCATTGTTCCATGATACCATATACCCTCCCCACTTCCCTTCAAACTAAGGGCAAGAGCTTCTCAGCTTGTCAAAAGAAGGGAAAACATTCAGTGAGCAGGGAGATCAGAGCAGACACAAAAATGAGCTATGGAAACTAATAGGAGCCTCAGAGTAGACACATCTTCTTTTATGAGACCAGGATGAGAATTTCTCTTTGGGAATTTTTCTCACACATAGAGACACATAGCTGCACGCCTTCCATGGCCTAGGAGTAACACGAATCACTCAGACTCATCTCCTATTGGTGAGAACCTACCTTGGAGGCTGGGGAAACATAGCCCATGACAAGGCAGCTACAGCTACATATAGTAGCAGTTCGTACCACAGAAATGCAGCATGGGTTTTTAATGATGAGCTCTCCATTTCTGTGATAAAACACCCTACAAGACCCAAGTGGAATCTGTTTTGTGAAAGCCCTCTTGATTACTACCTGACAGGAGCACTGAGGGATCCAAGAACTTGCTAATACGAATGATGGGAGCCTAAGGCAGGGACCCTGTCTGTGTCCCAGAGAGCCCCAGAAGCTTGTGTTCCTGTGCAAAGTAGAAGACTGGTCCTCTCACAGAAGCTTGTGTTCCTGTGCAAAGTAGAAGACTGGTCCTCTCACAAGATGGCACGATACAGCAGGGCCAAGCAGCTGCACTAGGCATCAGGATCCAAACTCCAAGCCTCATTGAAACACAAATGCCAGCTGGATAGCCCCTTACAGTGAAACCTTGTTACACAGATACTGGTTTTTCCGAGGAGATGCGCAATTGGAAGCAATTGTTGTTCCCTGGCTAACTGGATACCCTGTCACACTCCAGTGGAAATATCAGATTATCTGAACTAGTTAATTTAAAATCCATTCTTTCTGGTCCCTTGCCTTTCAAATTAATGACATTTACTGTAATTGATGGCAAGAGAGAGGGAAATGGGGCAGATACGGGAGCACACAGTCCCTGGAAGTTAGTGGCTGCTGCTTGCATGCCCTGAGATGGAGCCGTGCGAGTTAGGGGACAAGGAAAAGACGATCATAAAGTATGTGTTCTGGAAAATTAGATTTTAAGTATGGATTTCCACCCCGAAGGACTCTTAAAAGGCGAATAGAAACAATGCCTAGCTGTGCAATTAGTATTGCAATCAAAAATTCAGGGAAAGATAAGTGGCTATGTGTTGTCATCAAAGCTCTTAGCCTGTGCAAGTGTGACTTGAAATCCAGGTGCTCTCTGAGGACTGCACCAGAGGGCTGTGGCTTTGCCATTTGTCAGCTAGATGAACAGGACAAGTTATTTAGCCCCTCTGGGCTTCAACTTTCCTTATCAGCTAGCATTCTGAGATATCAGCTGCCTCCCAGGGCCATGGTAAGGACTGTGAGTGTTGATGTTTCTAAGTGTTATAGAGTGGCCTTCAAGGCACAGCTGGTGTGGGAAGTCCTTCTGTATATGTGTTGCTTTTATTGGTTAATGAATAAAGAAGCTGTTTTGGCCAGTGGCATAGCAAAATAGAGCTAGGCGGGGAAAACTAAACTGAATGCTGGGAGAAAGAAGACGAAGACAGAGTCAAGGGGACGCCATGTAGCCATGGGAGGGGAAAGACACGATCTGGCCAGAGGGGAAAGATGCGAGCTGCCAACTGGAACCTTGCTGGTAGGCCACGAGTCTCGTGGTCAAATATAAAATAATGGAAATGGGTTGATTCTAGATGTAAGAGCTAGTTAGCAATATGCTCAAGCTATTGGCCAAGCAGTGATTCAAATAATATAGTCTTTGTGTGATTATTTCAGGTCAGGGCAGCCAGGAAACAAATAAGTGGCCTCCTTACTACACACAGCCATACAGACATCAATTAAAAAAAAGTTTAAAGGTTTGAATAAAATCCCTCTACTTCTCACAGGCAGGAGATTTTGAGCTAGCCTATTAGTACTCCTTGCCTGAGTTTCTCTTGTGTAAAATGATGATTAGTCTAAATCTCAGAGTTTTGCTCAGAGGGCAGATCAGTTGAGTCAAAATGTGGACACGGTTTGCTCCAGATCTGACACCGAGTCAGCAGCAGCCTCTCAATACCAAGAGCTTCCTCAGGCTAAATGTTTTAAGTCTTCCCAATCCCAGCAAGGCAGAAAAGAAGAGACATCAGTACACGGTGCCAAAGAAGCTCCTGCATATGGCAGCCCCAAGTCACCAAGAAGAGTGTGTGCCAACCAGTGTTTCAATTTTTACGTATTCCAAGGAACAAGGAGCCATGCATGTGCCAAGCGCCCACCCAGGTTATTAGAGGGACATATGGAGCTCATCAACACAGACTGGCAGGGTGAAGCGACAGGAGGGCAGGAATATCTGGGAAAGGTATTTAGCAAGCGAGAGGGGTCTGGCTCCCCCAGCCCTCCCTAGCATGGATGCTGTGCTGCTGAAATAGCAGACACACAGCTCCCATTTTTGAGAGTCTGCACTTAGAAAATAAGAGCGATGAGCCTTTCTATTTTAATACCAGGAAAACATAAGAACATGAACTTCTCTATATAGAAAAACAACGCAGATTGCTAGCATCAATTCTAAAATGCCTTGAAGAGGCTAAGATGTTAACACCAGCCAGCAGTATGTTTTAAGCCTCTCTCTCGAAACATACTCCACTGCCTCTGCGTAGCACAGAGGCAGGATGTGGGGAAGTGACATGATATAAGTATTTAGATATGAAGCAAGACTTCTGAATTCTGTCCCTATCCCTCTCCTTGAATGAGTTAAAAAATGATTGACACAGTTTGTTAGTGTGAGGATCGATGTGGCTATCTGTGCAAAATACCTGATGTAGGTCCCAGCTCACCACATCACCCATGATGCTATGACGTATTCCTACACTGTCTTCATGCGTGAGTCCTGTTAGCCATCCCTCTAATGCTCATGGAAGATGTGAGAAGGGGTGTCTGATGGTAGACTATTACCAGTGATCTCTTGTATCATCCAGACAGAGAGGCAGACAAGGAGCAGACGCTCGGAAAAGAATGTACGGTGGCTTGGATATTCCCATGTGGGACCAAGTGGGAGGATATGGAAGTTCGGGAAATCTCAAAGAGGAAGTGATTGTTGCAGATTGCTCTCATTTGTGCAGTCATTGATATTTTGTTCCCTCTG
This sequence comes from Ellobius talpinus, assembly GCA_001685095.1. Classification (NCBI taxonomy): domain Eukaryota; kingdom Metazoa; phylum Chordata; class Mammalia; order Rodentia; family Cricetidae; genus Ellobius; species Ellobius talpinus. The sequence goes on along the minus strand of LOJH01040064.1, from coordinate 4,831 downwards.
CAAGTCTCAGCACCTGGACAACAAGGGCCATCTATCACTTATGTCCTAAGGATACTTCCATTCTTTCATTCAGTAAGCATCCAGAGAGCCCCTGCCAGGAGCCAGGCACTGCGCAGCAAGCAGTGAGATGATTGTAACAGGGCCCTTTGCTTTTAAGGAGCCTGGAAATCCCTTTCAACTTAGGCTGTTCTGTGAGATGCAGTCCTTCTTCCCCTGGGTTCCCAGAGCCCTTTGCACTGACAAACTCATATGGTGCATGATATTTCTGCCTCTCTTCTGCACTGGTCCGTGAAGTCTTGAGAGTAAGAAGAACTCTTCATCCTTGGCTGGCTAGGTGCCTTTGCCTTGCAGACACTGGAGGGGTGACCAGAGGACCACTGGAGTGAAGAGGGGCAGATGAAGGTAGATAGCCATGCTTCACACATATATGCCAAAGCCAGCATGTGAGCTAATAGCAGACTAAAGACCAGCAAGGATGCTTCTCCAGGGTACTACATTTTCACATTTCACTTATTTTTAACTCCTCTGAAGTATGAGAGATCTGAACTCATTATCAGGAAGAGACATAGCCTCACAGGCAACCCCCGTGTTTCCCAATGCTGAAATATTTTAGGCTTCGAGAACAGCACGCTCAGCCTTCCCACAACAATCTCTCCTCGGAAAGAGTTTAGATTTTGCTTTCTGGTATCATTCAGGCTTTGTCCAGGCTCTACTAGGATGCTTAGGTTTTAGCAGTTCAAACAGAGCATGCATCTTAGTGTGGAGGAACAAATGGATCACTAGTTTGGGTTTGAGGAACCAGGAAGACTTTTTAGCATTCAGCTCATAGCCAGACATATAAAAAGGGAAGTTATAAACAGGCATCAGGAGCCTGGTGTCAGGTATCTGCTTGTTCTACAGTCTGTCCTCGACCACCAGGCAGGCATCGACCAGTGCAGTGACTCCTCCAAAGACATGACCTCCCTGGCGAACAGACCAGAAAACCCCACCATGTATCACCCACCCCCAAAGCAAATGCAAAAATCAATGCTTTCCTCTCAGGGCTGACCTTTCCTGACCAGTCTGCCACAGCAGAATTATATCATCATTGTCAGGCCCTGCCCAGAGCCCAGTGGTAGAGACCATGAGTCAGCTCCCTCACCAGATTAATATTCAGATGGAGACCTTGGTGATGAATATTTTAATATAATGTTGACTGTTTACCCACGTGAATGGAAAGAGCTTGCATCTGCCAGAGCCACCTGTGCCTATAGAACTATAGCCCAAACAGCCATGTCCCCCCGAGAGCCCAGCTACGTAGAGGGAAGAGGGGATGGTCCAGAGAGAAGAACAGAAGAGAGGATGGGCGTGGCCAGCAGGAGAGTAAGACCAGAAAGCTGAGAAGGGGACACACACAAAACCAGAAGTCAAGAGAAAGGCAGGAGGGTCAGCTGACCAAGGAAAGCAGGCTGGAGGAAGACACCTAAGACAAGGGATGTAGTGACTCCTGAGCCGAGGGGATCTCTGTGGCTGGTGTCAGATGGAGGGAGAGAACAGAGCGTGTTTGATTCAGGCTCACAGAGCATCTCCGAAGAGTGGGCGTCTTGCTCAAGTTGGCACAGCTATTTGTGGCCATGCTGCCATATGTAATCTCTGGAAAACAGCTAAGGTTCTCACCTCGTTACCCAAGCTCTGGCTCTATCGGGACCTGTAGCAGCTGTTGCAGGAATGGAGGGAAGCCTGTCCTGGATATGCACAGGCACTAGGAGAGATCATTCATAGCCTTAGTTTAGAATGCTTTCTATTTGGGAAGGATCCTGAAGGGGATACCCTGACTGGAAAGGGAGCCATTACTATTTTCATCAAGGCTATTGATGGGTAGATGGCCTCCCTTATGGGTAATGGGTCAGAGTCAGCCGTTCACGGTAGTGCCAGGGAGACAGCAAGATGTCTTTTAGTGGCCCAAGGTAGACGCTTTGGCTCATGCTTTTCTGTAACAAGTGGGTGGCTCTTCTAAGTCTCTGCCCCAGGAGATGAACCCCTCTAGAGATGCCTGGGTCTCTCTTTGTTTTTTTCTCCCTTTTGTGTCCCCTCACCTTTTTCTTTGTCTTTGGTTATTCTTTGGCTCTCTGGCAGAATGTGGTTTCCATGCTTCGTGATAGCTACAAACCTCTTTTCTGGTTATATTTCTAGTCTCCAAGTAACTTCACACTTTGTGGGGAGACTAGAAAGAGAGAGGAGAAGATATCCATGGTACAAGAAGAAAAGGCAGGAGAGGTTCACATATACGAGGTAATAATACATGTCATGTCCCTTCTCTCTCTGCCCCTCTCCCCTTGCCCTGGGATTAACCTACCCACCTCTTGTTCTGCTTACTGCTGGACTTCATTCCACACTTCAACCACTACTCGGTACCTGCAATTATCAAAAGGCTTAAAGTCTCAGTCATACTTCTGGGGGTCCATATGTAGGAGCGGATTTTGCTTTTAGTGTTTTATTATGGACACTTTTAAGATTACATAAAGTTTTCAATAAATTTTAAGTATAACAATCACTCCACTCTAAAAGTCTCCAGTCCAGAATGTCCCCCATTCCATCCTCACTCGGAAGGTCCCAACTCACTAACACAAGACATTTATTGAGACAGGGTCTAGCTCTACTCCCTAGGATAGCCTGGAACTCATGATCCTCCTGCCTCAGCCTCCTGAGGGGTAGGATTGCATGCCTGCATCACTATGCCTGGCTATGTTTTTTTATATACACATTACGAAGCCATCATGTTATTTAATTCATAAATATTCCCGAATGCACCTTTGCAGCACTAACAATACAAACTCTCTCAAGTTGGCAAACCAACTCCTGGCTTAGCTGCCCGCCTGCCTTTGAGGAGGGGAACCTTGGGACCACTCATTTATTTAGGTGCATATCTTATATCATCTGTTCCAAAGTGCTTTTGTCAGGGGTTAAAAAAAAAGGTTAGAAATAAGTTAACACCAAGATCAAGGACAGCTTCCTGCCATATACTGGGCAACTGTTCTGTATTCATTTTCAGAGAGATCAATTGGTAAACAAGTCAGCCTGTCAGAAAACACACCTGCACGCCAGATGTTCACAGCTGTATGAGCAATTTCAACCCAGCTGCAGAACATCCTATACAATCTGACTACCAGACAACTCCTGGAAACAAGAGTAGAAACATAGCATCTAAAATCAACAGACTTAGCAAATATGGATTTCCTCCAGAAGGAAGAAAAAAATGGAAAAAAAATGTATTTTTTCTTGTTTTAAACTTCAAAAATTAGATGAAATCTGATGTACATTGATGAGGATAACAAAACTGGTTATAGAAATGATTCCCAGGAGGCCTGGATCTTAGGGTCCCTTATCTAAATTCCACCAATGGCTCTGAGCCCTCAGTGAGTGGCCTTTCATTACAGAACCTTTTAATAATTCATGTAACCAACCAATGAGAAGTTTTTACTTTAAAGACTAGGCCTGGAATTTGGACATAATTACATAGATGCTTGGGCTGTGGTAAGAAGTGCAGTATTTAAATGCAAAGGTGTAGATGCTCCCACTAACTGGTGTGATCCCGAGAGAGAGAATTGCTTTGCTGTTTGGGGCTCTATTTTCTCATGTGTGAAAATGAATAAATCATCATAGCTCAGTATTCCTCACTGGAAAGTAGGTAAAGAAGTCAAAAGGTGAAATGCCGGCAGGATCCTGAGAAAGGAAGAAGAAGCAAATTAATATTTGAATGTATTATGTTTATAAGAAACGTATATACTATGGAATGAAAGTGCCTAGCTATTTTAATTGAAGTTCACACACACATAGACACACACACACACACACACACACACACACACGAATTTCAACTTATGAGGAACAAAACTGCAGATAGAATTCTTAGAAAATGCCAGACCCTGTGTGGCAAATATTATTAAAAACTAAACATTGTGAAGCATCATCCTCCCCATCGGTGTTTTCAGTATCAGGAGATAAACACGAACGTCTTGTGCCTTAGTGAAGTCACGTCTTGCAGGGCAATGAGATCACAGAGAGGGGATGCAGTTACCTGATCTCCACAGGACAGCATCATCTCTGTACCCATATTAGACTAAATACAATTTATCTTAACCCAGAAGTCAGGATTTGCACACAAATTGGGATGACCAAAGTCTTTGCTCCATCTGTGGAGGTGACTACAGACCCTGCCAGCTTTTCCTGAGCTGAGGTCCCAGTTCAGACCCTTCACCTCCATCTGGGTGATAGAAGAGCTATTCTTTACAAGAGGTGGCAGAATACCTGGGGTCACATGAATTACTCACCAAGAAGCAGACCTGGCATGCACAAGGCAAAAGAAGAGATTCCAGTGGTTCTGGGTTCTGTTTAAATTTTCAGGTGTAGCACAATGTGCCCACTTAGCTGGCAGGGATAATAAGATCACTTTTTTCTATCTTTGTGGCATTAAATGGGTGTCTAACATTCTACGCTTACCAGCAAGTGACTCCCAGCTCTAAGTTTTAGGATAAATTAACCATGACTTACCCCTTGACAGACACTTGATTTGCCTGCAGTCTCCAATCCTAGAAACATAAACATACTCTTATGCAAAATTTTCTATTCCTTTTTTTTCATACTTTCCATTATCTTAGGCCTTTTCTAAATATACTCATGACTATTCTTTCTCATTGCATTAGTTAGCTTTTTATTACTTTGACAAAATATCTGAGATGATTAAGTAACTGGGAGGGAAATGGTCTATTTTAATAGTTTTAAAGGTTTCAGCCTATGGTTTCTTGGCCTTTGAACTTTTTGACAAGACAGTAGTACATCATGGCAACCAGGA
>LOJH01040063.1:0-14706 GCA_001685095.1 Ellobius talpinus | reverse complement strand
GAGGGAGTGGGCGTGGCTTGTCTCTTAAAGAGACAGAAAACCATTACACTGACTACAGAGCAGCAACTTTGCACAGACCCCACAAGAAGGAAGTGGGCAGCTTTATGATCTGTCTGAGCTCTCACTCCCACCTAGTCAGGTTTTGACCCCCTCCTAGGCAAGGACCAGAAAAAGGCATTTTGGGTCAATTGAGCTCAAAGGAAACTACATTTTTTTCTAGTATATTTTCTCTGGAAGTTATCCAAATTTATGGGTAGAGGGAGGCAATCAAAATGACCTGACAGACTCTTTTATCAAAACTTGGTTTCCTTGGTTAAACCCAAGCCTTCATGCAGTACTAGCATGCTATTATTCTATTCTAAATATTCTTTTTTAAGATTTAATTTTATTTTTCCTTTGTATGTGGGTGCCTCTGTGTGTGTATGTATGTATGCATATATGTGTACTTATGTCTATATGTGTGCCACATGTGTGCAGGTGTTTGAGGTAAGAAGAGAATGTCACATTCCCTGGCCAATTGCCAAATGCCGATATTGAGAAGTGAACCAGAGAGTCTCAGAAGAGCACCAAGGGCTCTTAGTAAATGAGCTGTCTCCAGTTCCTTAAATTATCCTTGTTAAGAAGAAAATTAACTGGAGAGTAGACCCAGAATATCCAGAAGTCTCCTTCAACTTGCAAAGCAAAAATCTGAGGAATCTCAATCTAAACAAAAAGCCAACAGCAAGCACAATCTTTTTCTAAATGACATCATCAGTGAGGAAACCTCTTCAGGGTGGGCACCTTTTCACTAGGCATGTAGATCTTGATTCTTTGATAACTGTAAGGCACCTAACAGGCCTCTGGGACATAGTGTGAGCCACTTTGCTTATGGCTGTCACAGACACTCGGTCTGTTTAGACCCTCATTCCCAGAAGGGAGCAGCAGCATTTGGAAACATGAGTAGAGATGCAAAATCTTGGGTTCTTGCCCTTGAATGTTTGAATCAGAAACTCTGGAGGAGATCCCAGTGTTCTGTGTTCCTGCAAGCCTTCCAGATGCTTCTGCTGAACCCAGGCTTGGTAATCACTGTGGTTTAAAAGAATCAACAGAGACCTCCCAGGAAGATGTTTGCAGCGTTCTGATGCCAGGGCAGTGGAGTATACGAGGGTGTCGCAAAGCACGCCACCAACTATCCTGATCTGTTTTCCGGGTTGGAGCAATTAAAGTGCTGAATCTCAGAAAACTGCAGCTCTGGGATGACCAGAATAGTTAAACATTGCTGAATATTTGCTTTTAAGTAGGGGCCTCCTCTGCCTACGATTTAACCAGGCCAGGACTGACAATACCAAAGTAAGCCACATTATCCTATCCATCAGAAGGCCTTGTTTCTTGGTTGGGGAAGGGGTTGGAGGAATGATGGAAGGGAGAAGTCTCTGCTTATCTCAAACATGCCATTGAACCACACCTTTCTCTGCTCAGTCTTCCCGAAGAAGGTAAGATACATTAATCTGCACAAAATTTGACCACATTGGTTCACAGTACTAATTAGCTACTTTGTAGTTCTCTCCTATTGTATGGTCTACCTGAGTACCCGCGTCAATTTTACCAGTTGTAAAAAATTCTTAAAGTTTGGGCAACACTATGAATTATGTTGGCTTTGGAGATGTTGGGGTTGCATTATTATAAAGTCAAGTATTCCAGGCTAAGTTATGTTCTTTTTCCCCCATTAAGAAGAAATTAAACCATTTCTGTGAGTCCGCCAGCTCTCCTGGTTCCTAAGCTTTGTATTTGATGCACTTGATCCACCTTTTACTACAAACTGGCACCTTAACACATGGATTCACATTTGTCTGTTGACTGCTTTTCTGAACAAATTTGGTCAATGATTTTTTATCTCTTGACTTATTTTCTATACCAACTTCTTCAGGGATTAATATTATCATTGAATGGTTTTATAAATCTTGTTTCTAGCTTTACTTTCAACTGCTGTCTTTGGGGTTGTATCTGGAATCACTCTCTGGACCTAAGTATACTCCCAGGCCACCCTATGCTCAGCCTTGGTTCCCTGATCCAATTTCTTTGTTCTTGGCCTAATGCGATTCATGAGCTGTTTGGACATCAGTATTGAATGATAATGCAGATACAACTGCTCCTATCACCTAAATTAAGTGATTCCCAGTTAAAATTTTAAGTTAAAATCTGTCTCTCTATGTGTGTCTCTGTTGTTCTGTCTCTGTTGTTCTGTCTCTGTCGCTGTCTCTCTCTCTCTCACACACACACACACTTGCATCTATACACGGATACAATCACAGAGACAGAGAGCAAGAGCCCTAAGCATATAAAACACATTTAAAAGCTCATTCTGACTTCATCAACTCAAACTTTGTCTAGGTAAAGCTGGGGTATTTTCTCAAGCCCTTTGCGCTTTCAAGATCTACACTGTCTCTCACAGAAGCTGCCTACTGATTGTGGCTGTTTCATATTACATTTTAGACACAGTGTGCTCCTCACAGAAGAAATTTGTGGGAAGGATTTATAGGTGTTCTTATTCTTGGGGTGGGATTAGTAATCAGACAATTTAACCATACTGTTCTGAGGCAATGTAAGATTCATGTTACAGGTCCAACCATCTCTGGTACATCCAATGTAGGATGAAGTTACATCCAATGTTAAGATGCATGGTACAGATCCAAGCATCTCTGGTATAGAATATTAACATTTGTTCATTTCTCAAGAAGATATAAGAGCATGTGAACTTCTTAACAAGAATGCAGTTATGTTCTCTAAGAACTATCTATATGCTCTATCTATCTTTACTTAAAATAAGAATTGTTTATATTTAATAAGGCCTTGAGATAGTTAATTGTATTATGTTAGCATTGCTAAATATTCATGAAGATATAATCAAGCTGTTCACAACTTTTTCAGGTGGAAATAAACCATTAATAATCCATTTGCAACATCTGAGAGTGCATCTGAGGGTACTCTCAGAAGCAGAATGTGCACATGTGAAAGCCCAAGCAAGTCACTGTGGTGGTGAAGACACCACAGTAGAAGATGCACAGAGCAAAGCAGACTAGAATTATAGTGGTTTGAAAAAGCTAGAGCTTCAGTACTAAGAAACCATCCATGGAATCTGTGGGGGTTGAGGAAACATAAGCGTGCCTGAGAAGAAAGTGCATCTTCTGTTTTCTTTGAGTGTTCTGAAGGAGCTTCCCATTCCTATCCTCTCTGGCTTCTAGTTAAAAATACTTTTGTGGGGAGATAGCTCAGCAGGTAAAGCACATGCCCCACCAGCACGGGCCCTGAACTTGGATCCCCAGGACCCGCATAAGGGCTGGGAAGGCAGAGTAGTGGCCCTTGTGTAGTCCCCATGCTGAGAGAGAGCAGAGACCGAAGTCTGCAGGGCAAGCTAGCTAGACAGTCTGGAGAAACAGAGAGTTCTGGATTTAGTGAAAGACCCCGCCTCAATATAAATGTTGAGAGTGATTAAGGAAGTTACCTGACATCAACTCATCATCTCAGACTTCCACATGGGTGCATATGATGCACACACCTGAATGAACATGCATACATACATGCATGCAAATTGCACACACACAGGCCCTCACCTGATAAAAAATACGCTAAAAATGTAAAACTAGTAACACTCAATTTTTAAAATTTATTTTTTCTTCTCTCATATACTACATCCCCTTCCTCCACTACTCCCAGTTCCTCCCCCCAATCTTCCCTCTCCCCAAGATCCACTCCTCCTCCATTTCCCTTCAGAAAGAAGCAAACTCCCTGCCCCAGGGATATCAACCAAGCACAGCATAACAAGTTGCAATAAAACTAGACACAATACCCACATATCAAGGCTGGGAAAGGCAACCCAGCAGGAGGAAAGGGATTCTGACAGCAGGCAAAAGAGTCGGAAACAACCCACACTCCCACTGTTTGGAGTCCCACAGGAACACCCAGCTACACTACCATATGGTATATGCAAAGGACCTAACTCAGACCCATACAGGCTTCCTGATTGTCACCAGTCTCTGGAAGTCCCTATATTTTAGTTGGGTTTTTACTGCAGTGAAAAGGCACCATGACCTGGCAACTCTTATAAAGGAAAACATTTAACTGAGGTGGAAGGTTACAGTTCAGAGGTTCAGTCCATTAGCTTCATGGCAGGAAGTATGGTGATCTGCAGGCAGACATGGTGCTATCTACATCTTGGTCAGAAGGCAACAGGAAGTGGACTGAGACAGTGGACGCTATCTTGAGCATATATATAAGAGACTTCAAAGGCTGTCTCCACAGTGACACACTTCCTCCAGTAAAACCACACCTACCCTGACAAGGTCACACCTCCTAATAGTGCCACTCCCTATGAGACTATTGGGGCCAGTTACATTCAAACTACCACACTCTATGAGTCCTGCTTAGTTAATTCTGTGGGCCATGTTCTTATGGTGTTCTAGACCACTCTGGTTCCAATCCCCTCCCTTCTGCAGGATTCTTGAAGCTCCACCTAAGCCTAATGTTTGGCTGTGGGTTTCTGCATCTGCTCCCATCAGTTTCTGGGTGATGCCCCTCTGATGGCAACTGGGTTAGGCTCTGATCTATAAGTATAGTAGAATATCATTAGAGAACATTTCATTGACTTTGTTGGAGGGAGGTAGAGGAATCAGCCAAGTTTGGTTCTATCAGAGGTCTCTGGGATAACCAGTGTCTGGTTTCTGACCATCCAGGAAGTTTCAGGTTTGTGTTCTCTCTCATGGAATGGGCTTCAGGTTGGACCAGTCATTGGTTGGCCATTCCTACAAGTTCTGCTCCACCATTGCCCCAGCACATCTTCCAGGCAAGACAGATTGGAGGTTGAAGGTTGTGTGACTGGGTTGCTGTCCCAGTCCTACCACTGGAAGCCTTGCCTAGCTATAAAAGATGGTCAGTTCAGGCTCAATATCCCCCATTACTTGGAGTCTTCCCTGGGATCACCTAATCAGATTTCAGGGAGTTTCTACTGTACTAGGTTTTACATCATATCACCCCAAATGTCTCCAATTACAGTTTTCTCTCCCACTACTCTCTCCCTATATCCCTTCCCACCCTGCCTGATCCCTCCTATTCCTATCCCCACCCATCCCCAATCCACTTTCTCTTCCATCAGGTTCAGTGATTCTGACTTTATGTTGAGGTCTTTGATCCACTTGGACTTGAGCTTTGTACAGGGTGATAGATAAGGATCTGTTTGCATTCTTCTACATGAAGACATCCAGTTAGATAAGCGTGCGCATGCGCGCGTACACACACACACACACACACACATCTAATCAAAAAACCTAAAAATATAAATTTGTTAGCACTCAAGTTTTTATCTTCAATTTTCAGATGAATATAATTAAGAGAGAAATGTTGTATCCAAAGTCCTTCAACTTTCAAATGGGTTCCCAGTTCTTACCTTCCAGGAATAATACAGACACAGGATCTTTGAATTCTATTGCTTAGACTCTATCCTATCAATACAGGAAATGATTTTAAAACTTTTCCCATGACCAAACCAACTACTGGGACTCTACAAGAAACCTTCTGTGACCCCACATGTCAGATTCTAAGATGCCCCATTCACTTCTTTGCTATAAGTGTGATTTTATCATTTTATTATTTTGGGGTGTGTGTGCGTGTGTTTCACTAAAGATTTTTTGGGTCTTACATTGCCAGCAGGCAGCAGGAGTTAAAGTGACATTTTCTACAGGCACATTAATACTCGTTTAAAATGTACACAGAGACTGACTTTGGAACAGGTTGAACAATTTACTTGATGTTAAGAACAAATTTCCCCATAGAGTTAGTCTAAGTAAGGCAAGGACTTATAGACTCCCTAATCCATGAGATGGGAGGCAGCTGCCACAGGCAATCCTATCTGCTATGGCTTAGATAAGTGTCCCCAAAGTCCATGTGATAATATACATACTGTTGCATGTGAGACATGCCATTGCTATGGCAAATATCTGAGACAAACAACTAGGAGAGACAGATTGGGGATCACAGTTTCAATCTTTCACAGTGAGAAGATCAGGGCAAAACCAAAGACACTGACATCACAGGGGACTGGAAGGAAAGAGCAAACCCTGCCTGCAAGACTGGGGTTGTTTGCGCATTCTCTTTAGTTCTGTTCAGACCCTTGCCTGTTACACCACCCACATTCACAGTTGGTCATCTTGCTTAGTTAGCCCTTTCTGGAAACAAAATAGATACACCCAGAAGCATAATTTGTTTGACCAAGTAAGCAATCAGTATTGACTATCATAGCTTAATTGATATTCCATGGTGTTAATGGGCAATAGTGGGACCTTCAGCAGGTGCGATATAGTGGGAAGGCTTCTTGTCATCAGGACTGTTCCTTTGAGGATGACCCTATTTCTTTCCTACCTCTCATCCTTCCTGATCATGAAGATGCTTCTCCTGCACATATCCTTGCCCTAATGAACTTATCATCTGGCTACAGTCCACAAAGCCATAGACCCAACATGAGAATGCTACACTGAGTAAGGTACTAAGCCACGTAGCTAAACATAGATAAGAATTATGGGTTAATTTAAGTAGTAAGAGCTCATTAATAATAAGCTAAATGGTTCATAATTAATATAAACTTCTGTGTGCTTCTTTGAGACTGAACAGCTATGGGACTGGGTGGAACAGAAACGTCTGTTTACAGTTGCCAAGTACAGGGACACTAGCCAAAAGAAGGACACTGAAGAGGCGTGTCCAGCACATGAGGTAAGGCAGCACCTTGGAAATCAAAGAGCAGATACAAGTGATCATGAATTATCAATAAAGCTCTAATAATGCATATCAAAATATTTGCCTCTCTGGGACTAGCACAAAATATAATTTGTTAATGAAGTACCCAGCATGAAGAAGATATAGAAGAACCCACAATCTCTTCACACTACTGCTAAGACCACAGACTTGCACCAAATTGCCAATTCTGATATGCTAGCTATATCTCCCAGATCATAAGTGATGTAGTGTCTACACATCATTTAAGAAATCTTAGCAACAAATGTTCAGAAGGAAGAGGAATGAGGAACAAAATTTTGAATCTTAAGCAAAAACATAGAACATGTAGCAATGCTGAGTGTGGCAGAACTACGGGAGTACCCAGGATTGCCACTGGTGGGACTGACCAAGGAGTGATGCTTCATGAGACCATCTGACTCCACTTTTCAAAAGAACCAATCCACTCTCAGTTTCAATATCAACTTGTCACTTGAAGAATGTGAAATTTCATTCCCATCCATCCAGGAAGAAAAAAACTGAGCAGACTGAAAAGTCGGTGGCTTTCCCTGAGCCTACAAAGAACTACTGTGTCTCGGCAGATGATCACCCTAGAACACGGAAGGCAGAGCGCTGCTGGAGAGGTGCAGAAACTAAGACCTGCTATGAGGCAGCATCACTCGGAGCTGCGAGAACAGCTCCTGGGAATACTGTCTGAGCTGAACACAGCATCATGTCTGCAGCATTTGGGTAAAACCCTCATTCTCCTATGTTTTCTTTTCGGGAACTACTCCAAGTTCTTGCATTTGCTTGTCACTCTGTCGAGGGGACAGAAAGATTAACCACTGTCGAGAATGCTCAGAGCTTTCTCCTTAACAAAGGCCTACTGTTCAAGTAAAGGAATCGCTTAAGATAGGCGTTCAAAAACCTTATCTCGGTTCCATTTAAAGGCTTGTTCCTAACTCAAGCTGCCTTGAGCTTTACTAGTTCACCCAAAGTAACACATACTCATAAATGAAAGAGTTAAGACTTCAAAGAAATACATTGAGAATGATACGATCAAGGACCCAAACATGAGGTAGGAGAAAATAAACATTAAACACTGCACAAATAATTAAAAGTTCACTGATGTAAAACCTACAAAGGACATGAGATTAAAGGGGAGCTGAAGAGATGGCTTAGCCACTAAGAAAACTATTGTTCTTGCAGAGGACCTGAGTTCAATTCCAGAACCCATGCCTGGCAGCTGACAACCACCTGTGACCCAGTCTCCGGGAGATCTGACACCTTCTCCCGGCATTTACAGGTACCCTCACTCATAAGCACATACCCACATTCAGACACACAAACACAGAGAGAGAGAGAGAGAGAGAGAGAGAGAGAAATACCTCCCTGACACATACATTTAATTTAAAATATATAAAGCTTTATATAAAAGGCTTGAGAATTATTAGGAAGATTATTAAATGGTCTCTTTCTCCTATGTCAGCTCACCATCACAGCAAAGCTTCATTATAAAGTGATTTTTAGTTGAATCACCTGGAAGGCAAGACCTAGACTCTGAAGAGAATAATTAGGTAAGTTCAAGAAGAATAAAACAAGGACACTAAGAGGAATTGGATGGAGGGAGAGTGTTTCCAGTCACAGCAACATTAAATCAGAACATCTAATCAGATCCAGATAAATACATACATTCTCACACTAAAAACCCACTTATCCCAGTGTTATCCAATCAATATAATCAGGATTCTAGCAAGAAATTACAAGGGATCCTAGAAGTTATATATGTTTATATCCAGTCCAAAGAGACAAAGAAATGAATCGGAACCAAATGCAAATATGACAGATGTTGGAATTCTCAGAAAGAGATTTAAAATAACAATGATGAATATGGTAAAGGGCATAATGGAAAAGGCATGTGTCCTATATAGACAAATGATACTATAAACAGGATAAAATGTTAGGAAAAAATCAAAATCAAAACAAAATACTAGAAGTCAAGAACAGCATAGCAGAAACCATGCCTTGGGTAGGTCCATTAGCAGACCAGACGTAGCCAAGGAAACAATGAGTGAATACTGAGGTAGCTTCATACACATTTCTCAAACTGAAATACACATTTGAAAAGGAATAGGTCAGTGAGATAGCTTATTTGGGGTAAAAGTGTTTGTCCCTAAGCCTGGGGTCTCTTTCCCAGAACCTATATGGTGGGAACTAACAATGCCTGTATGTCATTCTCTGACCTCAACATACACACTATGGCACAGGCATCCCCAGTACACAAAATAAATATAATAATAGTCTTTTTAATAATTAAAATTAGGGCCCAGAGAGATGACGCAGCAGTTAAGAGCACTGGGTGTCCTACTAGAGGACCTGGGTTCAATTCCCAGCACCTACAAAGCAGTTCACATCTCTATAACTACAGTTCCAGAGCAGTCAATGTCTTCTTCTGGGTTCTGTGGGCACCAAGATAGCATGTTGTACACAGATGTGCATGCAGCCAAATCCTCTATATACATAAAGATAAATGTTTACCCCACACTTAGGATGTAAACCCACTTATGGTCCTATGCAATTTTCAAGCAACTCCTAAGGAGACTTGGGTGCTCTGTCTTGGGCCTTTTGAGGTTTCCCAAAGATTGTCCACAGTGCTACCCATCACCAGCATGGTACTTCTGAGTAGAGACCACAGCCAAACATGAGGAGCATCGAGGAGAGAACAGAAGAACTTGGGCTTCACCACCACGAATCATCCACATAATCTGTGGCTACAAATGCACCTCAGTATGGTTGTTTCCTTCATAGTAAATTTTATGCTATGGGTTTCAAATGTCATCTTTGAGAAAAGGACACTATCAAGGAGGGTGACGCTAACTCTTGCATGTTTCTTTTCAATAAGGTACCATGTTTTAGGGATCATGGAAAGAGGGGCAAATTTTATGATACATGTTTTTTAAAGACCACAGCTTCTCCCAGCACAAAACAGTGAATCCCTCTGCTTCAAGACAGATTTGTTAAATTTAGCTTCCAGGTAAGTTTCCGTCTACATGTATTCTAAGAGCTTTCTTCACCCTTCATCCAACTTTAAACAAACAATATATTTTTTAATTTCTTCCAAATTCAGAGAAAGTTGTTAACTAATAAGTAATCTTCATGTTAACTTACCCTTACTTCTACTTAAATCTACCAGGTCCAAACTGAAGAGTGCATTATCAGTTTAGTGGCTTAGATTGACTTATCTACGTGACACCCCTAATTTGTGGGCAAAAGAAGTCATTTTATGTCAGGAAATTTAACTACTTGTGTTATTTCCACAAATGCTGTGCCACTCACTTGTGCAGTAAGCCTTTGTGGTAAGAGTTATTTCCCAGTTTAGCAGTGATAAGACGTTAAGAAAAGCCTCAGCATTAGCCTGTCCTGTGAAGGGAACACTACCAGGGAGGATGTCTGTATACTCAATCCCACCTAAAGCCCCCATCCCTAGTAGGTGGCAGTGTCCAAACTCTGGGAAGTAAGAGTGGGGAACTCATACTCCTTGGCATTTTAGGCTCTCTCCCATAGGTTAATTGACTTTGACTTTGAGAGTCTGGAAACAGTTCACCAAAGAGATCTCCACAGGTGATAACCATAAGTAGTAATGGAACATCAGGCTTAGGAGGTGGGTACAAGAAACAATCAAGGGGTTCCCACTGATTTGGGCGGAATGTCGACAGCATTTGCTACAAAAATGCTAAGTGATTGTCCCAGGCAAATCTAAAATTACTCATACGTCTTTACATTTAAAACATCACTATAGTATTGAAACTTCCGTTGTCTAGAAACCTTGCTTTCTTACTACACTTCTGTTAGTCTTCTGACCACGGGATAGCTTGAGACCTGACCGCTTCTCACTCTGAGCAGACATGCCACAAAGCCACCCAAAAGTGGCCCAGCAAATCTCAAAGGATAAAGGCCCTTGTAACTTGATTGTTTAAAAAAATAGTTACCATATTTTTCAATGCCTTTTCAGTGTGATAGCTATGACTTCCCTCGACATGGCACGGACTGGGAAGAGAATACAAGAGACCAGTGATTATTGAGAAAAAAATAACAGAATGACTCAAGTAAGATGAACTCACAGGAAATGAACTTTCATTAGCTCCGGTGCCTCCATATGGAACTACTTGCTAGGTCGGGAGCTTTCCAGAAAACCACGTGAAACCCTGGGAAAAGTCTGCTTTGGATGCAAGAAATCTCAAGGGAATTTGTGGATTCAAATCTTTGTTATGGAAAAAGAAACTCTGAGCTTAGCCTGGGAAGTTTGCTTTCTGGGAGACATGCCAAACTCAAAGCTGATGTGATTTACAATAACCTAGTTAATCAACCATAAAAATCAAGGCTTTATCATTTTTAAGAGATAATCACACACTGTGAGTTTGAAGAGTAAGACTTACTATGAGAAAGCCATGTACTTTAGCTAGGGTATATGTTTGTCTAAGTGGCACTAAATCTAAGGATTTCAGTCCAGAACTTTTCTTCATCATAAATATGTAATATGCTGATATTTTGGCCATCATTTGCCCATGGTTTTAAAATAAAAAATAGTTTAGAACACTTTCAAGATTTAAGTTTAGCTTTGGCAATTATGGAATCAGTTTTTAAATAAAAGGAATTGATGTTCTCTGGTGGAAGGAGAAATTCATTGGGACTTTTGCATAGTGTGAAGCTGAGATTTGTATAAACAGAATTTTGAAGGTATAAAAAGTAGAGCTCGTTCTTACTATTGTACAGTCTGAGATTATTTTTCTTAAATAAACAGAACTTGATGTGCCTTTAATTTTTTTTAAGACAGACTATCTTGGATCATGAAATGAAACTTTATAAAGATCTAAAGTACATAGGAAAGAAGTTTTAAGGATAAGGCAAAATAAGAGGGCAGTAAACAGAGATATGTTCAGTAGTAACACTTGCCTAGACTGTACAAGGACCTGGGTTCCATATTTAGCACCAAAATAAAAAGAAAAGAAGAGAAAAAGGTACAGGGCTGGAGCAGAGAGAAGCAGGTAAATATATAAAGAAAAATAAATATTCAGTTTTTAGATGGGACCAGAAAACATTGTACTGACTAAGGTAACACAGACCCAGAATGATAGATATCATAGACTCTCACTTACACATAGATGTGAGTTTTCAATCTTTAGATTGGCGCATTTGATTTGGAATATCTGTAGAAGCTAGGAAACTAGAAAGGGACCATCAGCAGAGTGAGGGAAGAAAGATCCTGAGGAAGGGGGAATAGTAGAACACATGATAGGAAAGGGAAATCAGGACTAATGGGGAGAGAGGTCTAAGTGGGGAGAGGAAAGAAAGGGTAGGGTGGATGAGAAGGTATGGTTTGAGAAGAGATAGCTAAAGTAAGGATGTTTGAAAAGGGTATGTATGAAACTCCTATCTTATAAGCTTCATATATACATATAAAAGAGTTTAACTAGAGCTACCCTACATAGGAAACTGTGCTCCTCCCAAAAGCCAGAGGTTTCCAACTAAATAGCCCAGTGCCAGGTACGAGGCATCTTCCCTCTAGTTGTCAGCAAAGAGTGTCCTGGAGAACTCCTAAACACTCTGAACCACATTGCCTTTGCGCGTGGTTGCTCATCAAAACTTGATGGTGAGATCCCTTTGCTCAAGACATCATAGACTTTGTTCCCAAGTCATGGAGATGTTAAATTGGTATTGGTCAGGACATTTTCTCCATGATGGCTAGATTTCATAGAAGGAGAAGGTACGATGAAGGTTACTGGAGGCAAAAAATGTAATCAACAATCCTACTCATCTGTGACCTCTGTGAAACGCAATAATAACCAGTGTGGCAGGATATGCCATGGGTGCAATAGTGTCATGAGTATTATGCAGATAATAGTTACTTTCTGATGAGTTTAAGGTCCATTCCATAGGAAGAAACACATCTCTGGTACTAGACATCTGGCCAAGAATGGTTGGGGAGCTCACAGCCTCTAAGGATGAAACTATTAGCATTATTTTGCTAACTGGTGTCTCTCTACCCATAGGTTAGTGCAGATCTGAGATCTCACTTTATGAGACATCTCTTTGCTGTGCACTGTGCCCCCCCAACACACACTAGAATCCAGTTCTCGAGCTTCGGGCAAGGGGCTGGAGGTTGAGGAAACACATGCAGAGACAGACCGACACACGGACCTCCAATCACTGGTACAACAGCCCTTTTAATAGCACCATGGAGGCTTAAATACCCTGCAATCAATGGCCAACAGGTGAAAATCCCATCCTCTGATCCTCTAGGCAAAGCACAGCTTTTAGTCACTTCAATTAGAAGGCTCTAGACAGGGAAGAGCAGCTGAAGACCAGGACTCAATTGGTCCCAACATCTCTTTATGCCATGATGGTGGCTAATGCAGAAATTCACAACTGGCCAAAGGTAGAGAATAATTGTCAATGGAATGCACAGATACAAACAGGACATTTATTTCACACTTCCTCCCCAAACTCAAGGATCCTTGAGTGGGCTGAAAATATTAGAAGAGAAAGCAGTCATGGAAGACTGGAGTAAAACAATATCACTGGGACATGACATCTGCACACATTCACACCTGCTGTGGTTGTCTGTACAAGACCTACACAAGAGCAAGCCAGCCAACATTATAGCATTGCATGAGAAGCATTGGGCCTCACCCACAACTAATGGCTAAGGACACCAGATGGATTCCTGTGCAGCAGGAGTCTGTTCCTCTAAGGGTGTGACTACTGGTAGGTTGACCATGCTACAGAAGATGACCTCATACAGGGAATATATGTATGGACAGCCCAAACTGGAGTGAATGGAGAGAGATAGAGAGAGAATGAACTTAAAATTGTCAGGGTATAGAAAGGTGGGACTTGGGGAAGTTAAGTAAAGGAGTGGAGGTTGACTATGATCAAACTATACTGAATGAAATTCTCAAAGTAATAAAAAAATATTTTAATGGCAACTCCAGGAGGAGGAGTGGGAAAGGTAAAGTTGAGGTTTGGGTTTTTTCTCTTACAGCAGGGTCCTCCTAGAGCATATTGTAGAACACCTAGCATTCCATTCTAGTACCTGAAGAATATGATAGTTTAGAGTAACAGAAGTCCCTCACTCTACAGGTTCCTAATGGTCCAGATACTCCTGAGATCTCTGAGCCACTATGAAGTATAGACAGAAGTTTTTGTCCTGCCTAGTATTACAAACATTCAGTCCCAAAGAAACACACAAAGGCTTATATTAGTTATAAACTGTTTCACCTATTAGCTCAGGCTTATTATTACCTAGCTCTTACAACTTAAATTAGCCCATAATTCTTGTCTATGTTTAGTCACATGACTTGGTAACTTTTCTCAGTGAGGCATTTTCATCTTGTTTCCTCTATACCTGGCAGGTAACTGTGTCTCTTCCTTACCTCTTCCCAGAATTCTCCTAGTCTGGTTGCCCCATCTACACTTCCTGCCTAACTACTGGCCAATCAGTATTTTATCAAACCAATACAAGTGACAAATCTTTATAGTGTACAAGAGCATTCTCCCATAGCAATGAAGAAGTCACAGGTCCAAACACTTTTCATAATCATTCTATGCCACTTGCCTTTTCATTCTTAAATTACTTTGATCTCGCTGTGAAGTTTATCAGAGGCCACATAATATAGAACATAATGAAGTGATGTGCAAAATAAGATAAGGGAACATATAGCTAGCCTCTCTAGTCAGTCATTGAAAAGTTTTGCCAAAATGCAAAATGATGCAATTCTTCTCACTACTGTTTTTCTCATTTGAATATAATTACTGTCCATAAAATTTTTATTTGTGATAACAATATACTGAGTTTGTTATTTTTTTAATAAAGAAACACATTCTTAAATTCTCTGTTTTGATTTGTAGTGATATGGGAGAGCAGGCCTGCTTTTTGTCCCGCCTGGCTCCTGCATGGCTAGCTTATAC
>LOJH01040061.1:0-14707 GCA_001685095.1 Ellobius talpinus | reverse complement strand
AACTTATGCTGGAGAGGTTGTGGGGTAAAGGGAACACTTCTGCATTGCTGTGGGAGTGCAAACTGGTACAGCTGCTCTGGATATCAGTATGGTGATTTCTCAGAAAATTACTGAAAAAAAAACTATCTCAAGACCCACCAATACCACTTTTGGGTATACACCCAAAGGATGCTAAATCATACCACTATGTTACAGCAGCTATTTGTCATAGCCAGGACCTGGAAACAACCTAAATGCCCCTCAACCAAAGAATGGGTAAGGAAAATGTGGTCCATTTATACAATGGAGTAATACACAGCAGAAAAAAAATACTGACATCTTGAAATTTGCAGGCAAATGGATGGATCTAGAAAACATCATATTCAGTGAGGAAACCCAGATCCAGAAAGACAAATATAATATATAATCACCATAAGTGGCTTTTAGACATAAAACAAAGAAAAACCAGACTACAATTCACAATCACAGAGAACCTAGACAACAAAGAGGACCCAAAGAGAGACATACATGGATCTTATCTACATGGGAAGGAGAAAAAGACAAGATTTCCTGGGAGTGTGGAGATCATGAGAGAGAGTGGGGGGGAGAAGAAGGGAGGAAAGCAGAGAAAAATATATAGCTCAATAATTTTTTTTTTAAAAAAAGAGTACTGGCTGCTCTTGCAGAGGACCCAGTTCAATTCCTAGTACCCATGTGGCAGCTCACAAATGTCTTTAACTCTAGCTCAAGGAAATCCAACACCCTCTTTTGGCCTCTGGGAACACTGCATGCATGTGGATTTGCACACTTATATACATATGGGAAAAACATTCATATACACAAAATAAAAATAAACCTTAAAAACAACAAAAATCTGGTCTCTCATATCCCTATACTGGGGATCCACTCAGTTTTTGTTTCCCAAAGGGAACCACTATTACCAAGTCTTTCGCAACTTACAGAAATATTTTATGCATGTATGTACAGGTCTACACAGCTATAAAAGCAAACGCATTTCTTTTTCCAATGCAGCAATGGACTGAAACTGAACATGCTTCTGAAACTCAAGTTCTTAACATCAATTTCATTATTTCTTACTGTGTTAGAAAAACTCCTAGTAATGAGATTGTTATGATAAAGAATGTGGCCCAAAATAAAATTTATTTTTATTTCAAAATATTTTTTTTAGTTTCATCCAGAATTCTAGTCAAGACAAGCTCATCCCCAGAATTCCCCTTCTCCCTTTGAACAGGAACCACTCACACCCTATCTTCTATTTCTCTCTTCCTTTCTTGTGCTCTGAGAAGCACCTCACCACTAACCTTCTCACATGCTTCCAACTGGGCATGCTCTGTGGGCTGGGAAGCAGAGCGATCACCCGGTAACCTGAAGTGTAGCTGCATAATTACTCTCATTCTTTCAGACCTACCGTTTGGTCCTCTGGATCATTTCCTTCTTTCCAATAGGCTTGTTCTTCTGGGCAGCCAGGAGGGCTAGACAAGGGAAGAGGTTTATTAGTAGACAGTGGCCATAAGGAAAGATGTGGCGTTGTAGAGCTATGCAGAGGAGCTGCTGGGCCCTAACCTAGTGGGAGGCACAGGGCAGTGAGAAAAAGACCAAGGGCAAGGCCAAAGCCTGAACTGCAGTAGGGGCACTGTGACCATAGTCTATACCCACTGGCAGGCCACAGTGTGAACCAGCTGACAAGGAAGGCTGACAGCTTAGGTGGTTATTTTACATTTTCACTGCTTTCTTGTGTTATTTTATTGAGATTTGCCACTTGGTGTAACTGCTAAGAGCACAGATCTTGGCTGTGAACCCCAGCTCCTTCACTAAGAAGAATGTTACCGTGGGCAAGCTATTTAGTCTCCCTGGGAAGTAAGAGTATAAATACAGCGCTGTTCTCAGACAGGTGCTGTGAGAACAGTGCTGGGCAAACCTCCTAGGTCTGTGTTTACCATTACTGTTTTCATATTACACTCTGAAACCAGGAACACAAGGCTAGTTCACAAAAGAATCATCCTTATGGCACCCTCTCTTTTTAAAGAGATCTCTATGCAGTGACAAGGCTAGCAGAATTGGGGGTACTTGGGTCACAGATGAGTGGAAAGCTAGGTTGGGCCAGTCTACTAGCTAAGGAGACTCGAGTCTCAGCAAGCAAAGCCATGTTCAGCATCCTTACTGTGGCCTGGCGTCCAGCAGCACTCGTCAGCACAGTAGCAGCCATTCAGCAAAAATGACAAGAGGCACCTCTCCTAGACAGGACAGGTGACAAGAGACACCTCTCCTAGGCAGGACAGGTGACAAGAGGCACTTCTCCTAGACAGGACAGGTGACAAGAGACACCTCTCATAGACAGGACAGATGACAAGAGACACCTCTCCTAGACAGGACAGGTGACAAGAGGCACCTCTCCTAGACAGGACAGGTGACAAGAGGCACCTCTCCTAGACAGNTAGGCAGGACAGGTGACAAGAGGCACTTCTCCTAGACAGGACAGGTGACAAGAGGCACCTCTCATAGACAGGACAGGTGACAAGAGGCACCTCTCTAGGCAGGACAGGTGACAAGAGGCACACCTCTCCTAGGCAGGGGCCGCACCGCATTGAACAGAGCCTCCCGCTCACTCTGGAACAAGCTCTGTAGCTTCCTCTCCTGGACTAGTAGCTTCAGGCGCTTTATCCGCTCCCCAGAACGGGAGATGAAATCAGGTCTGTGAAGCTCAAGAGATTCCTAAAGGAGAAAAACCTCATGTTAATGATATGGCCTTTGCTCAAGTGCCCAGAAAAATGGCACCTGCCCCACAGGCTTGAGAGTCTGCAGGGGAGGGCAGCCCCAGGGAAACCAAAGGGAGCACAGAAATGCCTTTGGAAAAAGCTGAGAACTAAGGTGGGGTCACCTGCAGCTCTTCTAAATGTTGATGACAGAGCTCAGTTCGTTCCCTTCAGACAAATTCACCATTAAATATCATTTCCTGTGGCAACCAAGGGACTGGCAAGGCCTGGGGAAGAGCTCAGGGGTAAGCACTTGGTTAACACTGTGAGGCCCTAGAACAATGCATCATGACAAACACCAGGCCTGCTGTTGCACATGTGGGAGCTCACACAGAGAGAGCAGTGCCAGAGTACCCTCCTCCTCTCTGTTGTCACGAACGGTAGAATGACCAAAGCCCAGCAAGCCAGTCACACATGTTCCCACAAACAATATAGCTGAAGTCAACCTGATGTCACTGGACCTACCTGCAGGGTTGCTCTCACAAATGGCCTAAGAGGAGCCTGGCCAAGATCTCCACCTAGGCCTCCCAGAGACCCAGGACTGTTGTTCATGCACTGCTCCTGCCAGTTTTGTTCCCTCAGGGGCTCTCTCCAGGGTTTGGTTTTGGTTACTGGTTCAAACCAGGAGATACCAGGGCCATAAATCTTGGGCAGGTTTTCCTTCTTAGATCCAGACTTTCTATTTTCCACAGGAACAAACCATGAGACACCTACAGGAAATATTTTCAAGTAGAAATTGAAAAGTTTTATTTTTTAATAACTCTACCCAAATACAAAGACATATATGTAACACTGACTTGCAAAGGACTCATCTGCTAGGGGTGACAACCCCTAGGGTGCCTTTGAGTTGGTCTTAACCACAGCAGGACTCTCTAAATGAAGTTCTAGTTACTTTCAAACCATGCCAGTATGGTGGCTAGTAGCATCAACATAGAGTCTTCAGAAGCAAGGGATCTCAGTGTTGCAAGTGACTTAGACACACCTTTGTGAGAGTCCCTGCTACCTGGAGTTAGAAACTGACCTTTGAAATAGAAACAAACCAACCTTCACAGGAATTTGGCTTGTTCTTCCTTAAGTTTTTGTCCCGCAGATAATTGATAAGGAACTTTTTCTCTTTGGCTTTTTCTTCTGACCAAGAAGTCACATCATTGTCCTCTTCCAATCTGGCTTCACTAGGACTGGGAGTTGGGAAAGTCACCCCAACATCACGAGTGTATTTTTTGACACCGGTCACAATCTCCAAGTTACCTGAGGGGAAAGACAGATTTATCTGGGAGCAGACTAGAAGCCTGGCTGGCAGGCTTAAAGTCAGGGGTGAGTCCCTATTAATAACTCAAAGATATGCTGCATGGTGCGGGGGAGGGGGTAGGGAGGAAGAGGGCAAAAAGGCAGACATAGGTTTAATTTTTAATTTTTTAACTACCACAGACCAAGAAATATAAATTCAGTTGGTTCAGACTTTCAACTCCAAGGGAGCAAAACCGTAAGCACTTTTGGACCTGCTGCCAATCACCTAGTAAGGTTGCATAAGACCAAACTAGGCCCTCTGAATGTGGGTGACAGTTGTGTAGCTTGGACAGTTTGTGGGGCCACTAGCAATGAAACCAGTATTTATCTCTACTGCATGAACTGGCTCTTTGGAGCCTATTCCCTATGGAGCCATACCTTGTTCAGCCTAAATACAGGGGGGAGGGGCTTGGTCCTGCCTCAAGTGATTTGACAGACTTTGTTGACTCCCTGTGGGAGAGGAGGTTGGGGAGTGGGGGAGGGGGGAGAAGATGGGGGGAGCAGGATGACAGGAGGGAGAGGAACTGGGATTGGTATGTAAAATAAGATTGTTATATGCAAGCAAACACTCTTGAGGCATAAGCTTCAGATTCTCCTAGCCCCCTCTCATCATTCTGTTTACAAATCAGGACCCCAGGATTTCACTCACTTAGGCCATTCTCTTCCTCCTTTGTTTTACAAAATGCACACAGCAGCAAACTGTACATGTTCTGTACCTTGATTTTTCTTTTACAATATATATGCTGGGGACCTCTGTGTGTGTTAGGAACTGAACCCAGGCCTCTGCAAGAGCAACCAGTGCTCTTAACCATTACTCCAGCCCAAAGAGAGCTTCCTTGTTCTATGTAAAACTACAATAATTAATTTCACCATTGTTACCGATGGCTATCAAAGTTGATTTTAATTTTCTGCTAAAATAACCCTACTTTTCACACTTAGCACTTTGCACATATTTAAGTATATCTATCGGTCAAAACAAAACAAACAAATGCTGGGTCAAAGTAAAATTAATACGAGCTCCCAAACTGCTCTTCACAGAGGCTGTAGTATTTGAACCCTGCTACAAAGGCACTTATTTCCCTACACTCTTGCTTATAAAGTTGGATTTTTTGCAATTAATAAGCAAAAATAGTATCCAAATATGCAGGTACTTTTAATCTTTATACCCTTTATCATGAGGGAGGTTAAATAAGTGTGTTGAATAAGCATTTTTATATCAATGCAAAATTTAAATTCAAAGGCTTTACCAGCTTGTACACCCTTGTTCAATGTATGCACACTTTCCTCGTTGTAAAGAGTAGAAGCCAAGCTCAAGAAACTACCAGCAGATGAGCCAGAGTCAGAGGAATTCTGGTTTGCCACCTGGAAAAACAAAAGACTCTGTTAAGAGTGATCGGTAGCCAGAGGAATGGTTAGCTACAGGGCAAGCCAGCCCTCTCTAGTCAAGCTGCTAGGACACAGCTGAAAGACGCTTGGGACCCATGTGAACATGTATCTGTGATGTGAAGAATGCTGCTCGAAGGACAGGCCCAAGCTACGGCAATACAAAGAGAGCTGGGAATTTCTCTGGGATTCGAGAAAACTGAAGCTGGTAGCTAAACCTTAGCCTGATACATCTCCAGAGTAAAATTCTCAGCTCACACCTGTAGATAATTCTGGAGCTAAAAGAGATGCTAACTAAAGTGATGAAGTCCACAGAGGACCCCCTCAATCAGAGCAGATACACTTTTTATCTGACAGACAGACACCAAAGAGCTGCATTGCACCTTAAGAAATCCCAAATGAGTCAAGCATAGAATACACGAAAGCCCCAAGGCGTTTTTAACTATATTCAGAGCAAGTAGAGTACCGAAGTCAAGTTAAGTGATGAAAGCTGACACTGGTGGGTGAAAAAATCTGCATAAACTGTTTTTGTTTTGTTTGTTTAGTTTGGTTTTTTGAGACAGGGTTTCTCTGTAGCTTTGGAGCCTATCTTGGAACTCACTCCGTAGACCAGGCTGGACTCGAACTCAGAGAGATCCACCTGTCTCTGTCTGCCGAGTGCTGGGATTAAAGGCGTGCGCCACCACCACCCATCAAAAAACTTTCTTAAAAACAAACAAAAAGCTGTCTGTATCCAAGCACACAACACAGAAGAGGGCAACAGCAGCCTCCTCCATCACTCTCAATCTGGACTTTGGGCTTACATTTTCACAGCTAGATTGTGATTCTAGAAAGTCCCAGCAATCCTGCCTCTGCTTCCCTTCCCTCAGATCTGGAATTATAGGCACATAAATGATGATCAGCTTTTGGGTAGGTGCAGGCACCTGAATGTGTTGGCATGATGGCAGAGCAGGTGCTCTCCCCATTGAGATACCTCTCAAGCTGGCATGTTTAAGCTCATCATAAAAATGTAGAGGGATGGGAAAATTGGGGTGGGGGGCAGAATCTCTAGGGGAGAGGTTTGATCATCTGAAATTTTTATTAAGTGCCAAATGGCATTTTCAAAGCAAGTTTGATAGAGGTGTATTACAGCTCAAACCAGGTATCTACTCCTTTAAACTATAAAAACTGTACTCCAAGGTTTTCAGGAACTTAGCCCAGAATCCTGGGAAAAAAGAAGCCATGATAAGATATCTGACAGCAGGAAACATTTTGATTTTCAGAAAGATAAGTACTGGAAACTGGTGAATTTAACATCGTTGACCTGTCAAGTTTAGAACTCAACATCAATCAATCTGTAGGCATGTGAAAGTCAAGGCTAGCAAATGTCTGAGCATGGGAAAGACGACAAAAACTGGCCTGCCAAGGTAGCAGCTTTCCTAGTAAACATGGTCCCTGAGTGGCAGCATGTACGGTGTACTTGTATTTGAGCAAAAGAATAACACGTTTGGGAACTAGACGGAGTTCCAAGGACTGAAATGGCAACACACGCTGGTAGAACCACGATCAGTTAGTCCACACTTACCCTAGCGTTTCTTCAACACTCAGAAAGACCCTGAGTAGACATCTTACACCACACAAATCCCCACTGAGCACCCCCTGTGTTTGGCCATTCTTGCTTCATGTTTTATATATAAATGCCTTGGAGATTTGGAAAGCAGGATTTCTACATAATAAACACCCAGAGTGCCTGAGAGGCTCTTAAGGAACAGGAGTATGGTTCTTAAATAAAACAAAAGGATGTTTAGTAGTGAAATTATGTAAATTAAAGGCCAGAGAGCACTGTGTGAACAGAACGAGGAAATTTTTGATGTAAGAGGGAACTCCCCCACAAAAAAAACAAAAAGTCAGCTCCAAGCCTATAATCCTAAAACTTGAGCCAGTGTTAGATACTGCCTTTACTCATCGTCTCTCAAGACACAAAGCTGTCTCTTTGTGCCAGTTCCCTCACTTAGACATGGAACTGAGGGTTTTGCTCCTGAAATTACGGGAAAAGTAGACAGAGGCTGAACATGCTGGTTTACACCTGTAATCCCAACACTGGGGAGCTGCAGGAGGACTGAAGCCTAGGCTAGCCTAATACACAGTGAGGCCCTGTCTCAAAACAAACAAACGAATAAAGGCATACATATAACAAAAGAAATAAATCAACAAAAGAAATACTAGAAAAAATAAAATCTCAGCTCTTCATGAGTTCAAGCCCAGTAGGGGCAAAAAATTGAGACACCATTTCAAAACAAACAAATAAAAAAAGGTTTTGATGATAGACTACTAAACACAACAAAAACCCAACTAGTATAAAATGTTGAGAATGCTATGATGTTAAAAGGCAAAAATCTGCAAGTAGAGAAGAGATGCGATGGCAGGTAACACAACATACCTCTACAGCGTTGAGACACAAAGTACAGTAGGTGCCCAAATGGGCTGAGTTTCAAGACAGAAAAGTCATTTCTGCATTCTAACACTGAGAAATCTGAAAATAAAATTAAGGAAACAATCTCATTCACAATAGAAAAACTATAAAGTATTTATGGGAGAAATTAAAAATATTGATGAGACACGCATAAGTATGAGTCAGAAAACTCAAAAACTGCTAGGATGGCAAGTCTCTTCAGATTAATTTGTAGGTTCTCCATAAGCCTAAAATATTCCTATGAACCTTCCTGAAGAAATTTGTAAGCTGATCTCAGACTTCCATGGAAAGGCAAAGGATCATCAGAGCCCAAAATTATTAAAAAAGAACAGATGAAAAAAAGACAAAAAATCATTTCCTGATTTCAAAACAAAGCTACAATGATTAAGACAAACTATAACTGAGGCTACATCAGCCAACAAAGAACTGAGATGATAAAGTGACTCTTAGGAGTGTGGTCAGTGATTTTCCAGGAAGGCACCAAAGCTACCCACTGCAGGAAAGAACTGAGATGATAAAGTGACTCTTAGGAGTGTGGTCAGTGATTTTCCAGGAAGGCACCAAAGCTACCCACTGCAGGAAAGGATAGACCTCTGAACAAGGGATTCAGAACAAATGATCTTCACATACAAAAGAGGACTTTAGATACATCACATACATTTTACTGAGCAGAGCTAAATAATTACCAAAGCCAACAGATATGTCCAAACTTTTTGAGATTGCTACATGACATTGCCATCCATGAATGGCACAACAGCTATCCTGAAATACATGTGGACTACAAGTGGAACAAGCTACATCAAATTTTAAAATAAAAACATAGGAGAAAATCTTTGTGATCTTGACTAGGGAAAAAATTTCAAGTCTAATAGTAACAGCACAATTCACGAGGGGGGAGTTAAACCAAACTGCACTACTCAGCATTTGAACATCAAATTTTATTTTAAAACTAAACTAGGAGAGAGTGCCAGAACAAGAGATCTTGTCCTCAGGTTACACACTGGTGAGACCTGTGACAAAAATACAGAGCTGACGAGACCAGACACCACACTTGATCTTACACAAGGCTGACAGGGGACCAAATACATAAAACTCTTATGAGCTTTATGGAACTCATAAGAGTTCCTGTCAACAGGAAGACAGATGACCTAACTTAAAAACAGGCAAAATATCTGAGTATCCTTCCCACCAAAGACAAGAACACAAAAAGATCTTCACTATCAAGCCACTGGCAAAGTCCAGATTAAAAGCATTACGAATTCCTTCACATCATTTAGGATGGTCAACCACAAAAACACGGATAATGACAGGCAAGATGTGGAAGAACTGGAATGCTCAACACACTGCACATGGGCATTTTGAAAAAACACAGGCAGTTTCTTAAAAATTTGCCATACATCATAAAGGAAATAAAAGAAATTTAAATGCTTACATAAAACTTCCAGACCAATGTTTACAGTCATATTCCAATAATTAAAAACAACCTGAACATTCTAAATGTCCACTAACAGACAAAATGTGGTAAAACCATATAACCAACTACAACTCAGCAGTAGGAGGAATTCCTGACAACATACCACATGGGTAAACTCTGAAATCAGCATGCTAAAGCAAGAAAGCCAGAAGCAAAGGCTGCATTATCAGCAACTCGATAAGAACTGTGCAGAATGGGCAGGATGAGGGTTCCCAAAGCTGGGAATAACTGTAAACAAAAACAAGGGAGCTTCCTGGATAGAAAAAGTCTAAGGCGGATATGCTGATGATCACACAACTCACTTGTGCTAGAAACTATTAACAACTCATTGTGAATGCACAAGCCACGGAAAACCCACAATTATAGTGCATTTTTAACAAATTGCTATGAAAAGCTAAACATTTAAAACTATAGCCTAAAATAAACTCCTCCCAACAAAATGTACTTATTCAGCCCTCTATGATGGTGAAAGCCAAAGGAGACAAAACAAATACTAACTGGGATGCTGAGAAACTGAAATGTTCACACTGCTTACGGCGATGTGAACTGCTAAAGGCACTTTTCAAAGTCTGGCAGTTCACCAGAAGTGAAGAGAGTTGCATGAGATCAAACAATTCCACCCCAGACATATTCCTAAGAAAAGGGAACAGGCTAACACATGAAAATGTGCACATGCTCACCCAGTTTTGTTGAAATAGGCAAAAAAGGAGAAAATCATATCCATGAACTGAATGACAAAACAAAATGTGGCATTCAGCTAAGTGGAGTATCTAATCACAAAAATAATAAATGTGCTACAGTATAACATAAGAGCATTAGGTGAAATGCAGCCCCATACCCTAGAGCAAAGCACAAGGCATATGGCCGGTCAGCAATGGTGCAGGGAGTACTGACTTCTACCCAGATTCCAAAGTCACCATGAGAAGACTTGTACTTGTGTCAAACTGGCTTGGGGATCCACCATGGGATACATGTTTAAAAATTCATCAACAAATGCTTCTGGCAAGCATGAGACCAGATCACTCTGTCCAAAGAAGGACGCACCTTATCAACCTCCAGATTTGAGTGTAGATTGGCTCATTCTGTTTTCCTACACGGGGCTTTCATAAAAAGATTTAAGCGTTCCCAAGTTAAATGACATCAGTTACCACAGTGTATGTTTTCGATTGTGGATCATCTTAGAAGATGTGTGCTAGCGAGCTGCTTCTCTCTAGTGTCTATTATGAGAGCAAACTCACCTGCTGTTGCCTGGCTCTACACAGGGTCAAGGAACAAGCCACCATTGCAGGGATGTTTTTGTACAACTTTTGTAGAAACTTTTAACCTAAAAAGTACTAGATAAGACCTATTCCTATGTTTACTGATTAGACATCAGAAAGATCCAGAAAGGAAGCCTTTAAATTAAATATTGTATTTATGGAGACAGGATCTCATGTAGCCCAGTCTGGCCTTTAACTTGCTGAGCAGGCAAGGCAAGGGCAAATGAATTTCTAATCTGCTTGTCTCGGCCTCCCAAATTCGGGGACTACAAGCAATTGCCACTATGCCCCAGGTTTTTTTTTTAAACCACTCAAGAGTCTAAAATTATCTCTATTTCATTAAGCATACCAGTCAATAAACAGACAACCTGTCAGGTGTGATAGTGTATACCTGTCTTCCAGCACTTGGGAAGCAGAGGCAGGAGAATCAGGAAATCAAAGTCATCTTTGGGTACACAGCATGTTAAAAGCATGGGCTACTTGAGATCCTGCCCAAAATAGAGAATTACTCTGGCTAGACACCAGAGGGGAGAGAGGTTTGTCCTTCTGAGGAATGGAATGATTATAGCTACCTAAGCTTAAGTCAGAAACACACTCCAGTAAGTCAGTCAAAATCAGAGGAACTCTATGGCACCAAAACATGCTTCTTGCCAAAAGGTTTTTAGAAATGTCCAGATCAAGTCAGGTGGTGGCGGCGCACGCCTTTAATCTCAGCACTTGTGAGGCAGAGGCAGGCAGATCTCAGTGAGTTTAAGGTAGGCCTGGTCTACCAAACAAGTTCCAGGACAGCCAGTGCTGTTATACAGAAAAAACCTGCATCAAAAGCAAATAAATAAATAAATAGATAAATAAATAAAATATACTAAGGGGTGACATAATTATGTATCTGTACAAAAAATAACCTTTGACATGTAATTCTTAGAGACAAAAGTTACAAAGGAGACCTGGAGGGTAAATTATACCCATTATGAAAAACAACTGGGCATGGTTGCAGACACCTTTAATGGGAGGCAGAGGCAGGCAGATCTCTGTGAATTTGAGGTCAGGATAGTGTACATAGTGAATTCTAAATAGTTGGGGTTATGTAGAAAGACCCTATTTTAAAAACAAACAAACAAACAAAAATGTGTGTCAAACCTTCCATAGAAGGTTAAAAGGGCATTGTATCTGAATAGGTTCTTGGCTTTTGGGTTTTTTTTCTCCTGGTCTCCATGAGAGTGAGGATTGAAGATAAGAAAACAATTGTGGGTGACCCCAACACTCAAGCTGTAGCTACCAAGGTGGTTAACATGCTACGGAGGTCATTATGGTTGACATCAGGAAAGTTCCCAGATACAGCAGGGTTGAGGAACAGAGGAAGAAAGGAAACCAAGGACTTCAACTCCACCATCAATAAGTGGTCAAGGCAGAAAGCTGACTAACGATCACAAAACACTGCAGAGCAGGATGGTAGCAATTCAAAGGTTTTCTATTAAGATGGAAACAATATGGTCTGAAAGTGGCATTTTTCTTTGTGCTCCCTTGAAAACCTTAGCCCCTGGCTCTAAACATCCAGAGGGATCCTGATCATTCACCAGGTCGCTACCATCATTTGACTCAGGTGGCCAGCTGCACCTGATGTTAGGTTTACTTGGAGGCTCTGATCCAATTTTAGCATTAGTGAATAAAACTTTATACTTGAGCCAGAATTAATTTCCACTTCAGATCTTTCCATTTTGATCAGGTCCCAATATTTCAACTGTTTTAGATTAAAATTTCAAAAGAAAAACATGCTACTCAATTACTGAGTCTTAATGGTTAAGAGTCCAGTTAACAAAGGGACACCAGATTTTCTTAGTAACTCTATATTACTTTCTTAATAAAAGATATCTACTGATAATTATTTAGAAAAATTTACACACAAAATAAACTATATACATTAGCAGTTTAAATGTACTGTTTCCTTACCCCTATCTATTTTTTAAGTAGGAAATTTGTGTTTATAAGCTTAAGGGCGGGCTAGGAGAATGAATAAAGAAACGATGTTATAACATAATTCCAGTCCAACTAATGTTTAAGAATCAATAAAGGAGTCTTCAGGGAATAACAAAAAAGGTTATAAAAGACAGCATAAGAAATATAAATGGAAAATCTTAAACTAAATTTTTAAAAAACACATTTCAGAGTACTAGCAGATGTTAAAAAGCTGAGTCCCTGAATTGGGCCTGGGGATAACACAGCACACACTCTCAGACCTGTGGAATGGGAAACTTGTTTTGAAACACCTTTCCAGAGGGGTCACATTCAGGGCCAAGAGGCTGTAGATTACAGACAGCAATTCAATTTTGATTAGCTAAGTCTGTTTCTTTCAGTTTATGTTTTCCTCAGTAATCATCCACTCAGATTCTAAAATATATCTGCCTAAAACAACCATGAATATATCTCCTTTGTCCCCATTTGATGCACACACATAAAGGCAAAACCACATACATAAGTCTAAGAAACATTCCCTTTGTCTGTGTCTGTGTCTCCATATCACTTTCTTTCCTTCTGTGGCAAGAAACCAGAGAAAACTACTATTCTGTTAAAGGGTCTGCTCTTGACTATACTCATCAGTCCTGAGAATGGATTCCTATGGTGGACATGCCCTTCTCACCACAGATTTTACCACAACTCCTAGTTTTGACATACCATTATCACCTTGAAATGTAAAACAATGTATTTAATTTTAAAATATTTGTTCAGTCTAGTTTTATTGTGTTGTGGTTACAGAATACTAGCTTACTTATAAAACTACTTTGGGATTTGTCAACATTTTGCTTAATGTGCAATTACTTTTTGTAAATATTCCATAGATGTTTGGAATTAACTATGGATGCTAAGTTTTAAGAATGGAGTTTTACAGAGATATCTTAAAAGAAGCTTGTTAATACTGTACCACAGTCTCCCATCCTTTCTTCATGTGTATGTGAGCATCCACTCCACAGATCACATTCCATATTAGAAGTGTGTGGGGGTGAACAAGTCTTTAAAGCTGCTCTGTTGACATGGAAAGATGTGTCACCATGTCATGCCCACAGTTTATGAATATGGCACACACAACAAGTAACATTCACTCAGACACAAAAACACACACAAAGCAAAACAAAAAATCAAATTGAAGGCTGAAATCAATAAAATAGAAACAAAACAATTCAAACAATCAATAAAACAAAGAGCTGGTTCTGTGAGATAATCAACAAGATAGACAAACCCTTATCCAAACTAATCAAAAGGCAAAGACAGAATATCCAAATTAACAAAATCAGAAATGAAAAGGGGACAACAGACACTGAGGAAATTCAGAGTCATTAGGTCATACTTTGAAAACCTGTACTCCAAAAAATTGGAAAATGTAAAAGGAATGGACAATTTTCTGGATAGGTACCACATACCACAATGAACAGTTTAAATAAATGAACAATTTAAATAGACCTATAACCTATAAGGAAATAGAAGCAGTCATCAAAAGTCTCCCAAACAAAAAAAGCCCAGGGCCTGATGGTTTCAGCACAAACTCTACCAGAACTTCAAAGAAGAGCTAATACCTATACTCCTCAAGTTGTTCCACACAATAGAAATGGAAGAAACAATGCCAAACTCTTTTTATGAAGCTACAGTTACCCTGATACCGAAATCACACAAAGACTCAACCAAGAGAGAGAATTACAGATCAATCACCCTCATGAATATTCATGCAAAACACTCAATAAAATACTGGCAAACCGATTCCAAGAACACATCAAAAAAATCATCAACCATGATCAAGTTGGCTTCATCCCAGAGATGCAGGGATGGTTCAACATATAAAAACCTATCAATGTACTTTATCAAATAAGTAAACTGAAAGAAAAAAACCATATGATCATCTCACTAGATGCTGAAAAAGTATTTGACAAAATTCAACATCCCTTCATGATAAAGATCTTGGAGAGATCAGGGTTACAAGGAATGTATTGAAACATAATAAAAACAAAATATAGCAAGCGGACAGCCAACATTATATTAAATGGAGAGAAACAAAGTAATTCCACTAAAATCAGGAACAAGACAAGGCTATCCACTCTCTCCATATCTATTC
>LOJH01040060.1:0-17448 GCA_001685095.1 Ellobius talpinus | reverse complement strand
CTTATATTTTTCTTTTTTCAATCTTCAATCTAACGCAGAAAATGCATCTGGACAAGGCAAGACCTTGTTTGTTAAAGGATTTAAAGTATAAATTATGGATTCTTCTCTTAAACAAATATGGTTGACTGTAGATCTTGTTATTTTGAAACATAGCTACAGACAGGATAGGCATAGTCCCCACCCCACCAAGAAACTTACCTTCAGCTATGAAAACAAATACTAAATTGAAAGGTATCCCTATGTATTCATAGACAAATTTTTACCAGTGCAGAGGAAAAGAATAGCACTCCTAGAGTATAATGTCTCTGTATCCATTCTAGGTTGGAAAAGCCATCTCTCAGTAAGTGACTGCAGGGTAAAGGATGCATGATGTTTAGTAGGGACAGGGTACAACATGGCTCTGAAGTTTTAAGATACTAGAATCCTTGAAGATCTGATCATCAACAGTCAGCATGGCTGCTTTATGAAGAAAAGTAGCAGAGGTTCAGAGGCATGAGATGTAGCCGACGAGGGAGATCAAAGCCACTCTAGGAAGTGCCATGGAAAAAGGTGTAATCTTTTAAAATGAATGAATGAGAGATGAAGATAACTTGAAGGCTTAGACAGCTTGACTGTAAGTTTGCAGATACAACCATAGTTGGACCTGGGCTGGGTATGGAAGTGTTAAACACAGAAGGCCCAAAATGGTTATTCTCAGAAAGTTTCTATTAGCAAGCTTGGCATCAGAAAACCCAGGCACTTGTAAGTCCCCATCATTTCTGGAATAAGTAAGAGTGTGTGAGAGGGTCCTCAAACTGTGAAATACTATGGTTTATGCTGAACACCTGCTTGTCCTTCAGGAGTTGGAAATTTAAGACACCAGGCAGAGAGTGGCTACAGATGCACTCCCCAATAAAAATCTTGAGGCGATGAGCCTTTTGAAATACTCCCTGTTGACACGTTACAATAGCTGTTATCTGTTGCTGGAGGGATGAAGACATGCTGGGAACTTGGCTGCATGGGACTTTTGGAAGCTCCTGATGGTTTCTTTGAGTGTCTACCTACTGTGATTTCTACCTTTGAATATTTTACTTTATGCCCTTTCTCTCTAATGAATCTTAGCTATAAACATGATTATATGAGCCCCACTTGTCCTAACAAACTACTCAGTCTGGTGTGAGCATTCTTGGAGAACTCTTGGCACAGGAAGAATAGTGGCTACTTTGACTTAGAAGCCCACAGAGACCTTAGAATTCAGGCTTCCTGCTTGATCATGGAAGGACGTAAGGGAAGGGTGGGAATAGCCTGCTGCACCTGGGAAATTGAGCCTTCATATTTGCTTTATTACTGTAGGGTCTGGAATTTTCTACAGTGACCCACAGCTGGGCAATCAAACTGTAAGGATATCCACCAAACCTCAATGAAGACTCATAATAAATATTAAAGAGTCAGCTGCAATCCTCAGGTGCCACTACCCTAGATTTTCCAGGAAAATGCCATATTACCTTTGGGAGATCCGAAAGTCCATGTCATGGCCCTATACAGTACCAGCCTATCTGTCCTTATTAGAATGCAGGATGCACTAATGAGTGTAATAAAGGTATACTTTGGGGCTTTTCAATTTTACACCTCTATATTAAGTCATCCAATCTTATGGTTTAATGTCCTCTTTTGATGGATACAATTTATTATACAGGACCAAGAAAAACAAGTCATGCCTTTGTATTTTACCTGTTAATTGCAAAAACTTCCAATAGAACCATATTGGAAATCCACCATGAAACATATTTCATGAAATATAGTAGATTTCTCCATAGCCAGCAGACCAGTGCTTAGAAGCAATGACTATGCAAATTCAACTGTTTTATTCATTCTTTCCCAGGAAAGAATTAAAGGCCATGAAACATTGATGAGACAAGACACTGGGATAGAAAATGATCTTGTTTTCTAAAACAGCAACCAAGCAACACAACTGTTCCTTTTCTGTGGAATCCAGCTGCTTTGTTTCCAATATCGAAGTTCTGAATTTATAATTTATAACACAAACTCAAAACTCACCCTCCTATCATGAGCTACCACTTGGGAAGGAAAGTCACAAAAACTGAGATACCTGACACTTAAGGAGCCTGATATACTGTCCTTATGGAAGTGTTCACCAATAAATATCAACAAAATGTCTTCACAGAATACAAGTAGAACTGTTACAAATATTTCCAGGGCATTGCTTCATCCAGTGCTCATCATCTGAAATAGCCTTTGGAAGTTAGGAATGGTCTTATGTCTAGGTGTATTACAATATTGAAAGGATAAGGCCAACTATCAAACAACAGATGACATTACTATTATATGGCTGTAAAAGACATTAACCTTTGTGGACTATAAAGTCTGTAGAGAGATCTACACTAAAGTGTAGATCCTGGCTGCGTTTGACGGTCAGAAGTGGGATAGTGTTTCTGATGGAGTTGACAGTGAGATAAATGAACATTTAGGAAGGCATGTCTTAACTAGTATGGTTGAGTCGAGAACATACTCACAGAGGTAATGGAGGGTAGGGCTGGACAGGCTTGCCCAGAGCTGCCCAGGATGTAGTCTATAGCTAATGATGAAAAGTGTGGGAATGAATGATCTCTTTGGAGCAGGCATCTTTTGTTTCCAAGGTGACTCTTCTGGAGATATCTACCATAAGGGAGGTGTTGAACAAACCGAGAGCCACTGAAAGAGAGTTCTAGAAAGAGCCTAGACACAAACAGCAACACATGTGNCACATGTGCATATTGAAATGATATTAAATTGTACCAGAAATATAGAACAGGAGAAAGAAACATATATGATACATAACACAGAGGAGAACAGCCAGTCATCACTGGAAACACTGGGTTTTCTAGACAGTCTTAGATTCTACATTTGCTATAGGAACTCCTTCAGCCAGTAGCCTTTAAGATACCAGCCCACTTGGTTGTGGTCTCTTATACTATAAATGCCAACGTAAAGCCCACACTAGCTCTCTTACTGCTGCTGGAATCGGTTCCTGTTTCCTGTTTGTGCAGAGGACTGAGATCTGTGAGTCTACCCCTAAATAAATAACCCTTTATTATACTCAACTCTGAGCTAGTGTGGGATTCTTTTTTAGCGTCCGTCTTTATACATTCTCGTAATGGACCAAAATTCTGATTTGCAATCTTCATCATAATTACAATGAAGCATTTAGTACTGCCATTATCACTTTGTTGTTATTTTCTTAACTTCTCAATACTTGAAGGCTGGGATTGTGTTTCAAGTGCCTGAGATAGGTCCAGAATATTGTAATAATTCAAAAGGTGTGATGAATATGTAGGCATGCTAGGAGGAACTCAGGCTACAGAAAGTAGAGAGGAGTGTCTAGCCATAGTTGCTCATATATAACCTCTTAATTTGAAAGTCATAACCTCACACTGGGCTGTGTGATTAAATGGGGGCAGGGGAGAGGTGTTACAAAAATTTTGACAACAGTAAGAGGTTTCTGAATATGCAATGATGAAAAATCAATTTAAAAACAGATGTGTAATGAAATGTGAGGTGTTTCTGGAAGCATTTGCTAGTGTTAATATGGCTCAAGTTTGCCTTGTGTTTGACAACACAATATGCATACTTTATACTGTATATCACACCAGGTAGTACCAAGGAACTCTGACTAAAAAAACCTGGACTCATATGAGAAACCATTGTATACTATGAGTCTTAGTGTTTTTATTTGCATGGAACATTGTTTACTCTTATAGAAACATAGTGTTTTAATTACAGAAAACAAAAGACGATTTTAATATTTTGCTACCATCATTCTAAAGTATAAATTAGTATATATTTGTTTTGAACTGTGTTAATTTTTTTTATTTTTAAAATTGTGATTTGAGAGGTTAGTGAAGATAAGTGTGATCAAAATGAATTATAAACACATGTATGACCATGTCACAATGAGACCCATTTTTATGTATAATCACATGTTAATGAAAGTATGAAAAAATTACTATTTGACTGGATGACTTGATTCTCACAAAAATTATTAAATAAAAGCTGATTTGTGGCTAACATATAATTCCCACAATTTTTGAAATGTACTTCTACCATGTTGTACCCTTCTACTGCATGTATGGGATGCAGATATTCAGCAACAGTGATTACAAAATCAAAACATCAATCAATTCTGAAAATGTTGAAGATGTAAAATTCAATCATGATATAATGATTTAATTATTTTCATAAAATAAATCAGCGTATCTATTGCATTACTATGCACATTTTTGAAAAGTTGTTGTATATAAATAGTTGTATTATTTTTTGTACTTATATACCTCAGTCACATAAAATGTTCTCCAGAAGAAAGAGGTCACAAGTAGAAAGTTAAGGTGTCCTGATTTTTATCATATTGAACTAGAGAGTGAGGTGACAGAGCCTGTAATAAATGGAATAGCAGAGGCTTCTTGATAACTTGTAAGTGGCAAAGGTTCAGATCTCTATATTACATAATGGACTACATTATTGCATTGAGTACAGTTGAAGAGATAACAGTGAATATAATCTCAGGGCTACCGAATGAAGAGACCATGTCCAAGTAAGATTGTGAAGTAAACATGACTTGTGAAACTGGTGGACAAGGCCTCAAATCCACATAAGGTTCTTTAAGCATTATAAAAGGCCATGAAGCCATTTCCTTTTAATTTTGAGATCATTTTGCATACAAACACAAAATTGCTTCTCTTTAAATATCTCCTTAATGAGTGAATGAATGAAGATGAAGGAATTAGAGCAAGAAGGCTCTTTGTGTTGCTACTGATTGGCTGCTGCTGATTAACTAAGGAATATATCCAATCCCCATTCTAGAATTCTGTGACTCAGTGACTCATCCCACATTCTAAATAATAGGATGCTAATGTGTTCTAAGTCCTCTATGGGCATATAGTTAAGCTAAGTGAGCTCTTTAAGAAAACATTGACTATGTCTATCAAGCTTATAGCAAACTGTTACTTAAGTAAAACCATATGTGCAATCACCTCTCCTATCTCTAGCCATCCTAGGATGCACGTGATGAAAGAAAGGAAAGAGGAATCACGTCTGTGACCTGTCACTTGTCACCTTTATGTATGTAATACACTCCAGTCTTCACAGGGCCCAAGTAGTACACGTTTCTTGTCAGCTCCCAAAAATTCTCAGAAGGAGCAAAGTGACACATTGTGGGGGTGGGGTGGGAGCTCGGCAAATGGACTTTCTCAAGAGTAAGTAATACCATTTAGAAGAAGAAGTGTGAAAAAACAGATTAAAACAATCTAACAAATGTAAACATGTAAGGTGAACCAGCACAGAACACTGGGACTCCCTTGGAGTTGACAGCTTCTGTCATTGTTTCCTAAATAATCATGTCTATATAAAACTGATTCATGCCACCAGAACACATTTCCCCAAAAGAGACAGAAAGAACATCATATATGTCCATATATCTATGTTTAAAGTTAGAGAAAATACCTTCAACCCCTGAAAGTTACAGAATTCAGTCTGAAAAACTTGACTAATGTAGGATACATCATAATCTGGTGACAGTGATATCTAAATAAGACTTCACTTCATGATGTTTATTACTAAAATATTGAAAAATCCCCAAGACAGAATTTGATGCTTGGAAATGCCAAGTTTCTTAAGAAACTGAAGTATGATCCCCCTTGGTTTACCAAAAGACCAAATCCTTAGAAAAGGATCCCATGCTGACTTTCTAAGAAACTGCCTTTAACTTCAGACTTGAAGTTGCAACAAACTTTATAACACAGTTTTTCCCAGCCATAAACAATAGACCCTAAAACATTTTGTAAATGGGGGTCTAGGCAGATGGAGCTGAGCATCTTCAAGCCATGCCAAAATCATTTTGTAAGAGCTTAAAACAGCAGGACATTTTCCAGACTTACATGGAGAACAGTTTATACCTCTGTCAAAGACCCAATTAGGAGTTTTGACATATCAAGTCACACGTGAGAAATCATTGTCTACTAGCACCGAAGACAGCTAAACATTAAACTACACTGAAACAAAATAAAACAACAAACTAAGATGCAAAACAAGAACTGATCACATCTTTTCTCCAGCCCACCTATCTTATATGGTCTCACTCAAAAGCTTCCCCTTGCCAGGCCTCCAATGCCCTTACCTCACTTTCAGCTACTCTCACCAAAGTATCCTTTCTTTGCTTACCTTTCTACTCCCCAGTCAACATTTATCACCCATTCACTCAGAATCTACATCATTTTCAAGTTTTGTATATAAATGTTTGGAGATAACCTGTTTCCTCCAATATGTAGGGAGCTTAGCTTGTACATCAGCACCCTATTTCAACCCAGGAGAACATGAAGTAGTTTCTATGAGGCCCTGACGCCCAGCTTGCATGGAAGCAGTCCAAAGACAGACAAGAGGACTGCAGAGGCCTGACACCTGACAGGAAAATATGGATAGAGGTTAATGATTCTTAAATGGGTGGAGGCAGTGAACTTACAGGATTGTTGCAAGATGTATTTTAAATATAATAAAAAATGCTTTCCATAAAATATATAAAAAAGAAAAAGTCACAAGGAAAAAAGTATGTTTTTCTTGTTTTCTTGTTTACAAAAAAAATAGGTAGACTTTGCGGAAAACAGAAAGACAGAAAAGCTCCAAGAAAAATTAGATTCCTTTATACATGACTCAGCTATGTTTACAATTGGCATTTTGGCATAGGACCATTTATTCTTTTATCATTGAAAATCTGTCAGTTCTGTTTATTCCATCAGGTCCTCATGCTTAAGCAGGGAAATAAGCAGAGTCAGTGTAGCTTCCTGCACTATTTCATGAGTATGTGATAAACATAACCTTTGACCATCATTCTCCTTTATTCTCCTAGCACACCTATCATCGGTTCAGAGAAGATAAAGGCAGAGCAGTAGGAGAAAGGAGGTGGATTATAGAGCTGGAGTTTGAATCTTGGTTAGCAAATGAGCCTCCCGGCACATTATTTTCCTCATAACTGAAATACAGGTGGTGATATAGTTACGACAATAATAATATTTTGTGGAACGATTATGAGAATCAGTTGGGTTAAAGATAAGACCTTTAAGCTCTTGTTCTGACCCAATCTCTGCTTCTAATCGTGTGTGACGACCTTAGTGCATCAATGGATTGTTGCTTAAATCACATAGTCAGGAAAGTGAGGGTATGGTGCTTTGTTAAAGGTTCTTGATCATTCGAGATCAGGAATTTTTCTAACATAGCAATTTGCTCCTGATCTCAGGGCTTCCAACCTCTGGGATCCTTCTAAGGGCCTGGAGTTAATAATCCATATCATGTCCCTGATGCTTCTTCAATGTAAAACTTTCTGGGCTGTTCAGTTCCACGAACGTGGCCCCGTTTTAATGATTTTTGACCTGACTATGGTAGAAACAACAGAAGGGTGAAGGGGTGTTTAGGGAACAACTCCTGCCATGGAAGATTTCCCTGTTTTCCATCTTATTGAACTTCCTAATTAAATTTCTTTCACACACTTTCAACTCTTGATGTACACAGAATAGGGAATCTAATAGCACTTATTTATATGCTAATTTGCTACAGATAATTGTAGTCTTTCTCAATCCCAAAGGAACAAGAGAAGATGGTCAGTCTCATGCTTAGTTGCGTCTACTGGAGCCTGGGACAGTTTGTGCAAAGCAAGGGTGCAAAGAGCTGCAGAAAGCAAGCCTGGCCCACAGTGCCACACGGAACCAGCTGACAATGGGATCAGCAATGCTGCTGCTGACTGACTACTCGCCATAACGCAAAGCCTAGACATGTGTGATGCTTGGCCTACTTATGGCTGTGTGTCTTAGAGTGTGCCATCATTGTCCTTAAATCATATAGATGGAAGCTCAACATGAAGACTGCTAAGTAGGATTTTCCTGCACCACCCACTTGCAGGTGGTTAAGTTTGAGTTGGGCAACTTGAAATAGTATCTTTCTTGCAACTTGCTTCTAACATACTAATGAGAATTTATGAGTCTTGAGCGGAAAATCTGCATTTTCAATGGAAGCAAAGTATTTTATTGTATCTGAAGTTTGGAATTTCCAGCATAGATAGAGAAGCTTATTCATGCAACAAAAGGATATTTTATTAAAACAATCCAATACTTGAGGGTTTACCATCATTTCTATCATGATGCCATAGCATGATGTAGCGTAATAGGCTATGAAAGACATCATCAGGGAAATGCTGCAACCATTCCAGATGTTGGTTTTCTCAGGAAAATCAGAATAGTAATGCCTGTTCCATGGTGGTAGCACAGCGTTAAAGGATCCATTGTGTTGACTGAATAAACTCTGCTATACCCACACAACAGAAAAAGATCTAATCCTATAAAACTATGAGAAGGCTGCTTATATTCTCATAAAAAAATCTCTCTGGGACCTGAGTAAAACAAAGTACTTATCTACCTATATCTTCTTTATATATGACAATAAAATAATTTATATGAGAAAAGTAAGAGAATAAGAATATACATTTGCATTTCATTTTACATACTTTTATTTTAAAAGTGTGTCTTATAGGGGACCTCTTTGCAAAGACAGAAATGTATAGGACTTGCCTGATAAAATGAAGTCAAAATTCCGGCTCAGCTTTAGGATCTTTTCCTAGCACCAGCCGTCTTGGAGCAAGGAAAAGTGTATTTAAAGGCAGCCATCTAATAATTTCCCTTCTAAGCTCTCATCCTTCTGCTTAGTTTGGAATTTAATGAGTGCTGACCATGAAATTATTATATTTCACTCAAACAGTGGCCAACACTCTTATCACTCGAATCAGCTTGCAAATCCAGGGGGAGCTATCTGGATGAAGTGTTATTATCAAAATGTATCAGTAATTTGTTTCTGAAATGGGAGGAGGAAATGTCTTACATCAGCAGAAAACGAAACTGGAGAAGTCTGCAGCCTGCTGGGGGACCAAATCTTTGTGGCAGGGTTTCTGCATTGATTGTTGGGGGTTTGCAGCTCCATCTAGTCATGAATGATGCATGGAGCTACCACACAGTCAGCTAGTTCTTCATGCTGACTGAAACAGAGCAGACTTTGGGGAAAGGAGAGAAACATGCCCTCACCTCACTTTTAGCTTTTTCCTGGCTCATGGAACAAATCCACAGCAATTTCTGTAAGCTTTTTTTTTTCTGAAATTCTCTTGGGCCAGATTTCTTATCAGATGTATTTAAAAAGTCAGAACAACAAAATCTAGCAAGGTATTTTGGAAGGACAGTGTGAAACTCTGGGTTACATAACATTTACAATCATTCCCTACCCATGCAAATAACATTTCTACATTTTTCTTTTAATTTATGAGACTTTGAAATAGGATAAGAATAAGAAGAGACTTTCAACTGTTGATATTTTGCAGGCACCAATTGCTTTTTTTTTCTTTTTCTTTTTTTGAGACAAGATTTCATGTAATTCAAGTTGACTTTGTTCTCACTACGTAGCCATAGCAGGCCTTAGAATCCTGATTCTCCTGTATCCAATTTCCAAATCCTGGCATGTATCACCATGTCAAGTTTATATGGTTCTAGCAATTGAACCTAGGGTTCCAGGCATGTTAAGTAAGTACCCTACTAACAGCTGTGTTCACAGCTCTTGTTTGCTTTTATAATGGAAGCATCAGTCACAGTGCCTATCACTGGTCTGAAATAGAAGTCTCATTTTTCTCTGCATAGACACAACACATTCAGTCTTAGAGAAGTTCTGGAGACTTATCTTCTGCAACTCCTGGGTTTATAATGTAAAGACTTCTTTATATGCCAATACCTAACTGTTGCTCCAAAGGTTTATTTTCTGCTCTAAAGGTGATGTCACCCTATGTGAATGACTCTCCAGAAACAAAAAAATATATCTAGTGAGTGAGATCTGCCCCCATTATAGAAGCTAATGAAATCCGATCATCTTTGATATAAGAAAGTACTAGGAAACTTAGGGTATCATTAGTTTGTAAAGGATAAGTCAGAAATTGCTGCCTGTCTCTGATCGATGAGGTGGTTGGACCAATAAGGTGTGAGTGGCTGCAAGGAACCACTTCTGAGTCATCTGCTTGCCTTAGACTCTCAAGGAGAAATGTTTGGAAGATGACAAAATGCCTGCAAGTTCTGGAATATTGCTGGTGAAAGAAATAAACCTCTCCTGTTTCAGCAGCACATACTTTTTTTTGCCTTAAATAATAAAGACAGTTCAATGGAAGAGAGTCTTCTGGGTGTGTAGCTGTGGTGAGCAAGAATATTCAGGGTCTCAAGAATAGAGGACAAAAGACTGATACAAGGTTAAAGTCATGTGTCAACAATGATAAAATAAATATTAGCTTAGCCATAATATCCTCAAACAGTAGAAAATCTGAAACTTACAAGGGGATTTCAAGTCAAATTCTATACGACTGATAGAGATTCCTAGTTGAGCAAGATCAAACTAGTGCATTAGAGTCCCCTTTTTGTTCACAGACTCTGTAGT
The DNA here is from genome assembly GCA_001685095.1 of Ellobius talpinus. Classification (NCBI taxonomy): domain Eukaryota; kingdom Metazoa; phylum Chordata; class Mammalia; order Rodentia; family Cricetidae; genus Ellobius; species Ellobius talpinus. The sequence goes on along the minus strand of LOJH01040060.1, from coordinate 6,972 downwards.
AGAGTCATTAGAGATTCAGAAAAAGATGCTCCTTCCTCATAGAGACCAACTCAGCATACACATTTAGGGTGTTAGGCAAGTCACAACCAGGGAACCCTGTGGGTGCTAAGATATAAGGTTCACAACCTGCCTGTGGAATCAAGATGATGACATTAAGAACTTTTAGAACAGAACCTGGTTCATATAAAGGGAAAGCAATCAACCAATGTCAAGTGTGTCAATCACTTATCTTCACTTTGTGGAGAGAGCACAAACAACTTAGTGGCTATTAAGTAGAAAAGAAGGGGCAAGAGGAAGGAGAAGACAACAGAATTAGACATATTTAGTCCTGGGCACTTGATTGTATACTAGGTTGCAAGATTAGAAGGTCTATGGTTCATAAGAAAAATCTACAGAGAATATCTAACTCAGGATGAAATGAAAGCATATCTGTTAAGGGATAATGCTTTTGTACACTGTAAAGATTTCCCACTCATATTGGTTTAATAAAACACCAATTGGCCAGTATCTAGGCAGGGAGTATAGGTGGGACAACCAGACTAAGAGAATTCTGGGAAGAGGAAGGGCAGAGACACAGTTGTCATCTAGAAGCAGAGGAAGCAAGATGAGGATGTCTCACTGATAAAAGGTACCAAGCAAGGTGGTTAAATATAGGCAAGAATTATGGGTCAATTTAATTTGTAAGAGCTGGATAATAATAAGCCTGAGCTAATGGACCAAACAGTTTATAATTAATATAATCCTCTGTGTGTTTCTTTGGGAATGAATGGCTGAGGGACCAGGCAGGACAGAAACTTCTGTGTACACCCATCTCACTTTATACTGCAAAACATGAATATTTCAGATTTTCTTTGAAACACTTTTATCAAAGGTAACTTTTACACTTTGCTCTTTGCTATAGGTGGTCAGTATCAGGACTACCCTTTGCTTATACAGTGTAATTGTGACAATTTTTAAAAGCATAGAGGTACCCTACCACTATTTCTACAGTGCATTTTATCTTGTATTCACCTACTTCATTTCCTTTTGAGTAAATTCCATCTGTCTATCTTTCCAGTAGGTAATACTTACTGTATATTTAGTTCACTCTAGATACCTTCTAATGTTCCTCATTTTGCAAATAATTTCAATCCCTACAATCACTTTAAGAGGCAGGTTCAACTCTAGATGGGGAAAATGAACAGTCAATGCATTCAGGTATTGCTGGCCAGGAGCACACAGCACCTGAGTGGTAAAACCAGGATATGAACCTTGGCAGCAGAGAGCCTGTGAAATTACACTGTCTGTTCAAAAACTCGAAATGATTTTTAAAACTAAACTCCTATAGGGTACCCTGCACAGAAACTGGAAGAAAAATACCCATAACTATAAATAGAAATTTAAAAAGGGAAGTTAAGCAATAAGGTTATGAATGAAGGTGGGAGATTAGTCACAAACTACAAGCTTAATGTGTTATTCTACCTTTGAGTCAAAACCTTACTGCTGAACTTGGCATTTAAGGTAAATAAAGAAAATAGAATATGTGGCATGGTTCTCTCTACACAGGAAATGATCTATGACTAATGTGCAAAGAGAAACTGTGTCCTTTTTGGTCCTTCAATAATTTCTGAGTTCTGAGCTTGAGAAGGGACAGACGTCCCTTCTGTGATTAGCTCTAGACACTATCTAATTGCTTTAATTTTCCCGGCCAGAAATGCAGCTTCTACTACAGCACATCTTCCAAAGTGCCCACTGATATTTTCTCAAATAAGATTTCAAAGGAAGCTGTAATATCTTTTCCCTTTCCACTCCACACATTATCAAGAAACAATAAACCAATTTGGTTAGAAAATTTCATTTCTTCTGTTGCATAATGATGTAACCAAGAGCCTCACTTTTCAAACTGCTGGCTGAAATATGGCATGCATTTTATAATAGAAGAATTAAATATTATTTAATAGAAAAAACCCAGAAAATATTGTGAGAGATAAAGCTGAAAAAGGAATGCTGAATTTCACAGCATGGCAGCCTTTAGGATTATTTTGATTTTATTTCCCTAAATAGGAATTTAAGACATTGAAAAAACACTAATATAAGGAAAAGAATATGCCTCAATCATATATGTTATCCTGATTTAACCTTTCACTGCTAGGCCACCTTTCACCTGTGTAAAGAATACATTTAGTCCTATTACTCTGAGGCTTTTAGATCGTGGTAAATAACTTCTGCATATGATTGTGTGGCTGGTGGTACTGAAGGCCGTTAACCACACAATTCAATAGTCTGCCCTTCACTCCATCGTTGTCACATCCGAACAGGTAAACTCTACGTGGTTAGTGTGTGCCATTGCTTTCTAAATAGTCTATAATATTTTTTCTGTATGTGAGGCAAACCGTGAGGGCTGCCATTCTAGCAGCGTTTGCTACTCTCACTGGAATGTGCACAAACTGGTCACAAGGGAGAACATTTCCCAAGATTCGCATCTCTTTCTATTCACATAACATTCTTGTTCCCAAGGAGAAAACGGTGTGGCTTTTGTTTCCATGATCAGCTTTTGAGGAATCATGAGTCTAGGGACGTCTTAGCCTTTTTGGGTTAGCCGTGAATACCAGCAGTGGACTCATCATCAGAAACCGTGCATCTCTCTACTAGCAAATTCCTCATTGTCTCCCATTTTGCTTGCCTCATATCTGGGAGGACAAGGGGATTCTACCTTACAGGGTGTAAGACGGCAAGGGATGACACCTACATATCCCTCAGAGAATGCAGTCACAGTAGAATTCCACGGAACAATTTCCCAGTTATTGTTGGCATTATCTAAAGAGGGAGAATCATTTCTAGGTTCTACCTCTAGTATCTCAAGCTAAATATCTTGTGTTAGAGCCTTCCAATGCACATTTCCAGTTTCCAGTACCACAAAACACAGGCTATCCTGAAGACCAGCCAAGGGATTAGCAAACTCAGGTTCCCCAGGTCAGTTTGCTCATAAGTACCAGAGAAATTCACTCTCTATTTGAACTCAAAATCTTTCTTTTCTAAATCTTCCCTTTCTACCTTATGAAAAACTCTCATCCATTTTTATGAATCACACACACACACACACACATGTTTGAAAGGACAAACAAGTAGAAATACTAGGGAGACATTGACTACTATAGCCTCTTGGGGGGGAAGATCACAACACATTCATAGGCTCTCCATTGTCCTCCATCTAGGCATCTCCAACTGTGGGTGTTGACTGTAACCTAACCAATTAAATGCACTGTTTCTGTTTTATTACCTGCTTTTTCCATGCTGCTGTTGTCTTCTTTAAGAGAAGCAGTTTTCCTGTGGGTAATACATTTTTCTGTAATGTCTTAAGAACAATTATGTTGGGAGAGGTACTCTCAGCTCCAAAAGTGGCTTAGTCAATGTTTAGGATTCACCCTGTTGCTATACCAGAAAGAGTTAACATACCACTTTTTCCTGAACCTCACAGAAATCAAGTCAGATATCTGAGGGACAAAAAGGTAGCATAAACATTCTGTCTTCTCTAATGCCACTGCAGTTAAGAGACCTTCCCACCTGGACTTGACTGTGTTTAGCTGCAATTCCACCCACAATGGAATCTACATTGTCAACTTCCAGTAAGAAAGGGAGTTTATAAAAAAGATTACCTCATAAGAAGTAGGATTTAAAACTAATTGTTGATGAAATGTTATAGTATTGCTCACAGAATGCTTTTTTTGTATCTTTACTTTTTTGCTATGTTTTGTTACTTCTTTAATAGATGTTAAAATAACTTAAGAAATCGCTAGATCAAAGAGTTTCAAAGAGTTTAGCTTTACACTCATCCATATAGATACGGTTCAAAATTTTATTAAATAAGCATCTTCAACATTAAGAGGGTCATCAAATGCACTTTCTGCTAATTATCTTGTTTCTTTTAACACTATAACTGTTTTTATAGGGAGTATGCAATAGGTAAATCTGTAGTTAGAGAATAAACCTAGGATTTCAGCTAAGCTTATTGTCACTGTCATTTCAACTTAAAGCATAGTAGATACAGAAGAAATTGAGAAGAAATACCTAAGCTCTGACAAAGTAAATAGGCGCCACAGCTGTCACGCTTTTCATTTTCCCTGGCACTCCAGGGAACTCAAGGCCTGCTTTTCCACTGAGCCTGAATGCAAGATCAGAATCTTTCTCCATCACCCACTGCTGGCTGAGACAGAGCATCACCTTCCTTATTGGACCTAAGCTGTGTACCTTAGACCTACCTTGAATTCCCAAGGAGACAGAGGCAGAAAGCTACCACCAAAGGCTCAGTATCTGAGCCAAATTTCTCAAAGAGAAAGAGATGTGACGGTGGCACTGGAACAATTAGAGGTGGTGGCTGGACCTTGGCAAACTACCAGAAAAAAAACACTGCTTGAAGAAGGCAGAGCATATTTACTGGGTGGGAGAAGACAATTGTTTGGTCTGAGAGCACAGGAAAATTGTGATTTGGGGTAAGGGAAGAGAGTAAGGGTGCCGTTTCTTACTGTACTCTCTGATTGGTTTTTGTTCCCAAGAATCTGAACCAGTCTCCAAAGGAGAGGGTGCTGTGTGATTAAAAAAACAACAAACAAACAAAAAGGCCATGTGAGGATGGTATCTCTGGAGGGCGTGACCTCAAGTAAGTTAATACCCCTCTTAAAAGCTCCTTTTTCTGTTTGGCAAAATGTCTGGGTGAGAAGGGGTGATTTCTAAAGTCCCGTTCAGCTTGCCCATCCAGAACTGTACCCTTTGGAGATAAGCTGAAAGTAAATAGTCCTCTATTAAACATGCATGGGAGTCTTCCCAATAGCATGCAGAGCCTGCTTATGAAAGTGGCTTCCATCTGCTCCCTCTCTGGCTTGCTGAAGAGTCAGCAAGATTCATCAGTGAATCCCCAGTAGCGTAATGGGAGTCCTTTGTGGGTCTGACGCTGCTGCTGGGGAGTCTGAAACATCCTAGGATGACTTTCTATACTCCACAGACTGGCCCCCAGGGCTCTCCATTCATCTCTGGTCATCTTCTAAGGACAGAAAGGAGACATTGTGCTCTCTAGGATTCCAATCTTGTCACGAGAAAGACTCAAACATGAGGTCAAAGGAAGCTATCATTCTAATGGGGGGGGGAGTCAGAGGAGCTGCAGCTATACTTCCTAGCAGCTCTGCAACCCCTAAGCCAAATCAAAGTAGTATGGGCAAACGACCAGCTTCCTGGGTATGTCACAAGTCTAGCTACCAGACCCCACCCTCACAAGGGAGGACCTTCTCTTGAAATCTGATCATGTAAACTTGCTAGCTTGACGCTTATGTATTAATTTTATTTTGGACGTGTATTCTATAACTGCTGTCCAGTGGTGTAAATGTCAAAGATAGGACCCAGGTTCAATGCAGGCCCATCTCCCATTACCTTTCTTTGACAGATACATTGTCACCCCAATCCAACCTTCCCTAGCACCTGGCCTCTCTCAGACTCCCTCTCATTGGGGATCTAAGTGTATTTGCCTAGTGATTATCTCCATGCTTGAGTGGGCACAATATTAGTTAGAGAGTTTTAATAAGCATGAGTATTCAAGGGAAAGACTAAGCAAAGGAAAGTAAAATGTGTTTTCCTTCTTTCTGAAGAAGGGCAAGTGAATTTTTATTTTGTGCCAGTCTTGGAAAATTGTGTAGCTGATTATGTATGTGTACAGTACGCATGGGAGATTCCAAGTCCATCTCTCTCTGGGAATGCTTATGGTAATCTCCTCTGCATCTACATTCTGGCATCAACTATACCCCTGACAAGAATGTAACCAAAGAGACGGAGAAATGGAGGCAGGGGATGGACACACTAGGTTAACTGAGGCTGAGTGCCCCTCCCAGCACTGACCTAGCCAAGTCCAAAGACATTCTCACCCAACTCAGCTTTCAGCACTTGAAGCTAAACAAATCATTATCAAATTTACTCTGCTTTCCAGGGGACAGAGAGAAATTTTTAGCCACAACGCATTAACAAACTTTCTGGAAAGCAATGAAGGAAAGTTAATGGTCACCTCATGAGGCGTTCTGTGGAAGTAACTAGAGAGAAGCACCTTCGTCATAGTTTGCTTGCATTCAACCTTTGGCTCTTCACTCACTGGGTGATTATGTCTAAGTGGATTCCCGTCTTAAGAGTTCTCTTTAAAACTGAGATAGTATGAGTGGCTGAGAATTAAATACGTAGGATAGTGTCAAAGAGAGAGTCCCTCATTTAAAATCTTACTTTGTTAGCATTCTAACAAGGCAACTAAGAACCTAATTCTGGTAGAAAGTGCCTAGGCCATCACCTGAGTATTGCTGCACATGCATGCACACATGGGAACATTTAAAATATGAGACTTGGCTGAACTGGATGAACAGTGCTGCTTCTGAAATGATTATCATTGGTTTTTCCAAGCTTGGTCTGTTCCAGTAGTGAGTGGTTCAATGAGAGTATGCAAACACCTGTCCTATATCTGCTTCCTTCCTTAGCTACAGAAACCCACTGGACTTATGACTTAGGGTGATTCCAAAAATGGCCAAAGCCACATCTACATACCCACCCATGTTCTAACTTTCCCCAGCACAGCCTTATGCCCCTGCACAGACATAAATATGTCAACTGCTGCTGGAAAACTATGGAGAAGGGGATGCTGAGAATGTGCACTTTTCTGTGCATGTTTCCATGTAACAGGGCAAGTTTTTAAAAAATACCAACTTAGTTAAGTCACATATTATCAACTGACCCTTGGTAAAGTCTTTAACATTATGGAAACATAGTGAATGGGTTATAAGCATTGATGACAATTTGTTTGCTTTAAATTTCATTTGTATTCTGGAGTTAAGGTTTAATCCCTACGACAATATGCATCCATAAACAAATCCAGGAATCCAGTGAAATGATCCCTGCTTCCCTGGTACTCATGGAATGGTATCTTTTCTTCTTCTTTCTTCTTTCTTCTTCTTCTTCTTCTTCTTCTTC
>LOJH01040059.1:0-14707 GCA_001685095.1 Ellobius talpinus | reverse complement strand
TATTAACCAATGAAAGTAACACATAGACAGATGACCCTCCTCCATCAGGAGAGGAAGAAGATGGGTATTCAGTTGTGAGTGGAGGAGGTTTTGTATTAGGCCTCATTCTAACAGAGGGGTGGGAAAGTTTTGTATCACCAAAAAAGAATGAGAAAAGAATATAATTGATCATGTACAGCAGTGGCAATGATCTTGAGCATGTTGACTAGACCCCCATTATGGGGACAGTTTTGCCAGAGTAGGAAGGCAGGGATAATTATGTGATTCCATATCTAAGACAAATGAGATCAGCTTACCTGCCACCTGGACTGTGACTCCAGGCATCTCCACTGTGATTGGAAGTATCGACTGAGAAAATTCTGTGAGGGATGCCTACCTTGTTTTGACAGGAATGAATAATCAGCCTTCTAATATCCCTCTCATTTACTTTGCAGACATGGCTTAGGTGGTAGGGTAGGAAGACTTTAGACCAGTGTCCACATCCACATTAGAAACAAGGTCCTGTTCACACACATTCTGACCCCATCATCCTCAGAGGAGCCTGCAGGGCCATAACATGTAGGAGGTATATGTTTGTCGCAAACCATCTTGTCAGTCTGTTCTGTTCCTCTTGGATGTTAAAGACTTTAAGTGCCAATTTAAAAAAGCAAAGGAATAAATTTAGATACTAAAAACCAAGCAGGATGACACCACCAAATGTGGACAATTTTCTATATACCTTAATGTGGGTAATCTCCCACATTTTGGACAAAAGGCCAGACATGCACATTTCTTATGGGACTTATAATTTATGTGGCTGGTACTGATAAGAAAGCATACAAGTTAGTTGTTGTTATATATATATATATATATATTTCTGGGGATACATAATACGCACATGTCTAATTACCCCAGGTAGAACACCTATAACCAACCAAAGTATGGATAGCACCAAAGACTAGTTGTTGAACCAATAAGTTTTACTGAGATTGCTTATAGGAACTTGAGTTAGGGATTACTTATTGGAACAGAAATGACTCAAGACAGCCTTATCATCAAAACCTATGCCAGCATGATGACAGATTACAAAAGAGTAAACCTGTAGCACACATCACAGCCTGCAGGAATCTTGAAAGGTTGGAAAGTGCCAATTTAGATAGCTCAGTTGGTATAAGCACCTCCCAGGCAGGCTCATTTTGTTTCTGCTACTTTCAGGCTTTTTGGCTGGTCTTGGAGTCTTCTTTGCAGGCTGGCTTGTCTAACAGGAAAGCACTTGCAGTGGTTTGAATGAACATAGATACCATAGGGTTTGAATGATTGGTTCCCAGTTAGTAGAACTGTTTTTGACATATTTGGATGTATGGGCTTTTTGAGGGAGATATGACGTTGTTGGAGGATGTATATTAATGTGAGTGGTCTTTATACTTTTAAAAACTCTACACAAGACTGAGAGTCAGTCTGTCTTTCTGTCTGTCTGTCTCTGTATCTCTATCCTTCTCTTCTCTCACTGCTTGCTGCCTGTGGATCAGGGTATAGTTCTTAGTTGCTTCTCCAGCACCATGCCTTCAGCCATACTCACCTCTCCACCATGATGATAAGAGACATACCTTCTAAAACTGTAAGCAAGTCCCAAATTCAATGGTATCATAAATTGACTTGGTCAGGGTATCTCCTCATAGCAGTGGAATACTGAGAGCAGTCTTTATTGCTTCCCCTAGTGAATCTGCTCAATTTCAGGGACTTCCAGAATTTATTTTGAGTTGTTCCTTTTCTGTCTAAGGTAGTGGTTCTCAACTTCTGGGTTCTTTGACACCTTTCACAAGGGTTGCCTATCAGATATCCTGCATAACATATATTTATATTATAATTCATAGCAGTAGAAAAATTATAGCTATGAAGTAGCATTAAAATAATGTTATGGTTGGAGGTCACCAAACATGAGATACTGTATTAAAGGGTCACAGTGTTAGGAAGGGTACAAACCACTGGTTTAATATCCTTTCCTCTTGAGAAGGAATGTTTCAGTCAGGAGGAAACTGATAAACAACAGCATTTAACCTAATTAAAGAATAGGTTCCTCTTATAAGTGCACTATATGACAAATTCACACACTCATTTACCACATATTTATAGAAAAACCAAATAAAAATTCTTCTCTATTTGATCATTGCTTTAAAGTTCTGCTAGTTTCCTTAGTATTTTGTGTCCAGTTGGATGTGAATTAGTAAATGTTTTAAATAAGCTATCTAGAGAAAAAAATGGATGAGTAATATAATTTCCACTTTCACTTCTGATAAACACTGAAATTCCATGATGAAAAAAATAGAAGATAAATATAGAATAAAGCCATAAGAATGCTATGCAAATTATGAATAATAAATAGGACACAATGATTTCATTCTTAGAAGGTGTAGTAGATTGAAAAGAGAAGTCTGTCAACTAAGTTTTTGACAGGTGTCAAAAATACAGTATGATTTTTTTAAATGAGATTAATTAATTGGCAGAGTACGCTCTGTGCACTTTTGATATTAACTTCAGCACAGTTTACTTTTATTAATAAGAAGATAACTCAAGCAATCAACATGTTCTGAAAAAGCAAGTGGCCTTAACAATTAATATATTTGGTTATAGTCAGGTATCTTAACATTCAAGTTTTATAACAATGCAGCTTACATTTATAAGAGTATAAAACTTTGGATTTCTTATTACAATTCAGATTTCCAGACCCATATAAGGCTGTGGGAAAATGCCACATATATGAATTGTCTTAAGTAGATATTCAAAAAAACAACGTTGGTGAACATATAAGCAATAATAATCGAACTTTGTGGAATATCAAAAAAACAAGCAACAAAACCCCCAAAAGTAAAAAACAAAACAAAAAGTGCCATTCAGAGGTTCAGTGTAGAGCATGCTGCCGAGGCTATGGAGGTGCTGCAGGAGGAAAATTGAGATTGAATCTGATTATATTTTACTATCATTATATATATGAAATTCCCAAGACAGAAGAAAATGTGTAAAATGTCTCTTCTACTTTGATCTTAATACAGTAAGAAATCTGTTATAAATAGTATCAGAAGTATCCTAATGGAAGTCACTTCAGGTTTTATCATATGAATGATTTGGGGTAAGAATTAGCCTCTCAAACCTGTTTCATCATCTGATCTGAATTTTGGATTATACTTTTTATGTTGTGTGCATAATAAAGGAAGGCACATAAAAAGCTTAATAGCCAAGTGTTATTTTTATTTAAATAAAGTAGGCAAGTGAAGTTTTGCTAACATTGACATTGCTTCACTAATGAAGTAGCTTCCATTTTGGGATCAATGTGTACATATCTATAGAATTAGTAAGCAGTTATAGTTACATGGCAGCTTTATTCTTGCAATTTTCTTTTCCTTTGGAGAAATTTAACATTTAACATTTAACAGTTTTCATTTAGCCAATAGCAAGTGAAGTATACAACATGTCTCTATTAGTTATACAATAAGATAGAAAAGGAGTGTGAAACTACTCATTAAAGATTATATTACTCTTTTGAAAAAAGAGCAAAATGAAATTAGTTTCTCACTTTGTAGGTAGTAAAATATTAATCTTAAAGATAACTGGTGAATGCTTCATGTTATGCTGAGAAAGGAAAAGACAATATTGTTAAATATTTTCTTCTGGTAGCTTCTTTTACATTTCTAGTCAACTACTCCTAAAAGGGACAGCAACTTGATTTATCTTTTATTGAAATATTTATCAATAAAACTGGCATATATATATTTTTCAGTTAAACACATATTAATATTCATGTTAGAATTATGTCTTTATGACATATGCAGAGAACAATTGACAATGTACTGCCAACCATAAATTATATATTTACAATATAACTTCTACCCCTCAGACTCAGCAAAATTACAGAAGGAGGGGGTGGAAAGGTGGTGCGTTACAATAGGCCAGAACATATTCTGTGAGATTGTGATTTCTAGCAATAACAAGGCAGCCACATGCATGGGATCTCAACAACATAAGAGCTTATACAAGACCTGAATAAGTCGCACATCTCTTAGTTACCCAACATTAAAGGAGAAATGTCATGGGTCCTCACCCATAGTTAAAGACCAAAAAAATTAACAACTTATCTGAGATGAAGAATTAATCTTATAGAGGGATGAACTCCCTGATTGGTTATCAAATGCAAAATGGTCAACCCTAGAAACCATTTGATAAATTGGTTATCAAATGCAGGAAAATGGAATGGAGTATATAAGCTGTATTTATATGAATTTATTTACAAGCATATGCTACAACGGGTAAAAAAAGAAGAGAAGAGGGGCTAAATTTTGGAGAGGACAAACAGGATAGGTTGGGAGATGAGGGCAAGCAGTGTAATTATATTATAATTACTTAAACGGAATCACTTTAACTGCTGTGTAGACAGTAGTTGGATGAGTTAATAATGGACATGACAAAAGAAAAAGCTATCATAGGAGTCAAGATGGGAGATGATGTAATGTGTCTACATGCCTCCTATGTGTAGTAGTGAAATTGGGGTACCAAACACTAAATGAGGCCTTTCTCTAAATAGAAATAATGATGTCAAAAGCTCTACAGATCTACTGGATCCCTGCTTGCAGTGAGGTATGGAAGACTGAAGAACTGGCAGAATCACATGGATTATAGAATTGAACAAATCACACTTGTTCGTTGGTATGTACATTGGTAGAGAGTAGTTTGAAAAATCAGACTTTTTTCTGGATCATAGCATTTTTATTTAATTCTTGACTACAATATTGCCCTCTTCTCGTCTTTATTATTATAAATTACTACATTTTTATTTTTATTTATAGTAATTTTTCATGTAAAATTTTATTTTATAGTAAGTTTTATACATGCTCATTTATGCTTTCTGTTTATTTCCCCCTTCTGACTTTGTCTTGTATTCCTCTTACCTGTAACAGTGCCTTTTCTCCCTATAAAACTCTGTCCTCTACCAATCAGTTGGGTTTGTCTAGTGGACTCACCCCTTCATCTAGAATCTCTTCATTTCCAAAAGATCAGCAGTACATTGTAAGATTTTCTGAGACCACCCTCCCATTCTCCATAAATGACTGATAGGAAGACACAATGCTGTGGCTCCAGTGCTAATATACACAGATGCGGTGTGGTCTTTCCCAAAGCTGTATCTCCCTGAGAAGATGGTAATTCACTATTCCCTTCTTACATTCTTTCTACTTTTTTCCCCCCACAATGTTGCCTGACCCATAAAGAGATAGTGTAAATCTTTTGTCTAGGGCTGATCTCGTCACTGTCTTTTATCCTTAGCATTTTGTTTAGTCATGAGTCTTTGCATTTGACTTCATTCACTGCAAAGAGAACTTTCTGTGTTTAAGGCTGAGAGTAGGCTTGGCCTGGAAGTATAATTGTAGATACTTAATATTGTTGATATTATGTCATTTGAGTGAAGCAGCCATGTTAGCTCCTTACCAACTTGTACCTAGTTAGAAAATCTCTTTAGTCATGGATTTTAGATTGGATTTATTATATTTTGGATGGCTACCTTTTGGGATTACTTCCAATTACAGAGTAGTTGATTATCTCATGAAAGTCATGACTTCATTATACCAATGGGCAAATCTTGCCCGGCAGATTGGCACTATAGATAGTAGCATATATAGCTAGGTTTTACCATTGAAGCCTCTACCCCTCATAAGCTGTTATGACAACATTTGCAGACTTAAGGGCCAAGCAGCAAAGAGGAGTTCTCAAACACAGTGTCAACTTGATGTCTCTTTGTCTTGCATCCAGGAAGTATGATATATACAGCAGATGGGTCATATCAGCTTGTTCTGGTTGGTGTCTGGGAGCAATGGAAAGAGCCTGAGTTGTCTTTGGCAAATGACTGCAATGGAAGTGTCCTGTACTTGGTGCTGGCACTTTTGTGTAATGACTCCTATTCCTTTTAATAACTGTAGTTTCCCATCTTGCTAGAGTTATCTACTGTCCAACTATCTTTTACATTTTTTAAACTGGCTACCCAATAAGTTATCAAGCACATTTTAAAACTCATTTGCTAAAAAGATTCAAATAATTTTGAAGCATAGACTAAGTTTGCCCTATGGACATAACAAGAAGTTGGTTTGTCAACATGAAAATAAATCTATAAAAGATTAGCTTAACAAATTGGAAGCAATGTGATCTTTCAAAAACTCAAGCTATCCACAGTCAGTGGTCAATAGCAATTTATTGATGGCGATAATGTTGTGAGCCCTTTGAAGAGCTGTTAATAATATAATGCAAACAATGTGCTGTTAAAAATCACTTGAATGGTTATTTAATAATATGATTAGACTAATTTACTGCGGCTGAAATTCTTATCTGGCATTAATGTGCCCACTAGAATAGGCTTTGAAAAGAGTCACTGTGCAAAGGTTTTCTTAGAAGACATACTTTTTAATATTCTTCTAATATAGCAATAAAATAATGCTTTAACCTATTATTAGATTCAAAATTGAGATTTTTGGCTGTCCTTGTATAGAAATTTCACTTTTTATTCTACCAAACAAAGTATAACATATTGATCCTTTCTGCAGTTTAACGTATTAATTTGGTCTAGAAGGCTGGTATTAAACATATAACTTCATTGTAAGGAGAATCTCCAAGGCTCTCCCTGAGAGGACTGGGAATTCATTCAACATTTCAACGCCGTCCCTCTCTAATCTGTTGATCGGTGTTCATAATTCTTCACGAAGATATTGTGTAAAGATTAATGAAATAGAGTTTGTAAAGTATTTTATCTCTTCAAATGCAAGTTTTGTGAACTGCACATTTAGAAGCCTCATTATACGCAGTCTGCACCGTGCCAGAACTCTTAAACTGTTAGTAAAATCTCTTAAGTGTTGTACTTTATCATCGCCGTCTTGATAATGGAGGGCTGTGCCTATCATATCCGTTTTTGTCTCTTCGAGACTGTTTAAGCATAGGCCTACTGATGTTTGGCATTTATCAGCGTTACAGCGATCCTCTTACATTTGGAGTGGATGGAATTTGTACTAGATCCATCTTATAATGTTATCTAATAATGTCAGAATCTGTATATGTACAACCCAGAGTTGCAGAGAGTGATGTACTTTAAAGCATGAGACTATGTATAATAAACACCCCAGGGGTTTGCATTCCAAGATAGTTGCTTTGTTCTTATTTAGAGTATAAGAAACCCTATTTGTTAAGATGCCAGAAGGTAATATATCAATGGAATTTCTTGAATGTAAGACCAAATCCAGAATGGAAGCATCTTTCTAGAAGATGCTTTAATTTGTGAAGGAAAACAAAAATAGAATTCCTTTAGATTTGTTATTATCCACTTCTGTCTTGCAGAAAAATAGAAGTCATGGAGCACGGACATGCAAAGTTAAATCAAGGTTATCAGTTCGTGCTATAAGGGACTTGGTAAACTCCGTGTTCACAATGATCAGTCTTTAGAGAGAATCAGACTGAAAGGGGATATCATTAACAATACTTTAAAATACAAAGACAATTTCTGGTAACATATTTCTTTTGTGCAGAAAAATTAATGCTTGACAATAATTTTAATTTTATTGCTGTAACTTTATGCTGTATGCTTTTCTGAATATAATAATTAAAAATTTCATATGTTGTACATGCAAATATATCAATGCAAGAAAGACCATGATATTTATTTTATAATGATGCAACTTTGAAACACATATTTTTCTGATGACAATATATGAAATTCTCATTTTTGCACAGAAAAACAAGTACTGCATCAAACTAAGAAAAATATAGTGAAGAATAGGGAGGAAAATGAAATCAGAGACAAAATAACATCTAGGAATAATATACTTTTATTTAGAATTAAAATATATAAAATTCTATGACTCTGATATTAATTTTTCATCAGAAAAGAGTGTGTTACTAACTGCAATGTTTTCACTCTAATAAGAAAATTATTATATACTTCTTTGATATTTTAATATACTTGTCAGTAGATAAAAATCTTTTACGTGATCAGAAATACTGTTAAATTTGCATTAAACTTGGTAGTATTTATTATTACTAATATTTGACTATAGGTTTTATTGGAGATAATTTTTTTGAGACAGTTTCTCTGTGGCTTTGGGGCCTGTCTTGAAACTCCTTCTGTAGATCAGGCTGACCTCCAACTCACAGCGATCTACCTGTTTCTACCTCCCGCGGGCTGGAATTAAAGGTAAGCACCACCACTGCCCGACAGAGGGAAGCATTTTATAGGCAGACATTTTAATAAAAATCTTTAAACATGTACTCTGAAAAAATAACTTTTTAAGATTCCTCTATATTTTAAGCTACAAAACTATATATGTCATTTAGAAAGATTCCACAGAGTCCCTACTTCTCAGGTTTGATTGAACTGAAAAGACCCAGTGAACACTCAAATAAGAATGTTAGATGGAATTGTGTTTCTAGACATTGCCATTTGACTGACTTTTCCTACTCATGCATGCTACTCTTCCTCTGTATGTTGGATGTTGTTTACATGTGAATGTTTTTTATGACAAATTTTTCCAGTTGGGAATTACATTTTAGGATTTTAAGATTCTCGTTATACTGGGCATTCAATAATATTGTTATTATAGACGTTTTCCCATGGAAGAAATGGAGAATGAGTCAGTGGTTCAAGACACTAAATGATTTTTTTTCTTTAATGTTTGCACTTGAAAAAGAACTCTAAGTCTTATGAATAATCACTAAAAGACATCTCCTGGATAAACTGGAGCTGGGATGGAGGTTGGGGGTATGAAAACATGAGGGATTCATTGGGATGGTTGCAGGCAGGACAGAGGGAAAGAGTAATGAAAGAGATGAAATGAGGAGGAAGTGTTTTGGGGTTAGGGAGAAACCTGGTTCCAGGGAATCTCCCTGGAATCCACCAGGATGACCTCAGATAAGCCTCCTAGAAATAGTGGAGAGGGTGCCTGAACTGGCCATCTCCTAGAATCAGATTAGTGACTACCTAAATATTACCAGAGAGCTTTTTTTCCAGTAACTGTTGCAAGAGATGGAGAGATCCACAGCCAATCACGGGCCGAGCTCTCGAGTGGGGCTGAAAAGAGGGAGGAGGCATTGTATAAATCAGGTGGGTCTAGGTCATGATGGGAACCCACAGAGCTAGTGGGAGCTCATGGACTCTGAGTTGACGGCTAGAGAGCCTGCATGTGACTGATGTAGGCCCTCTGCGTGTGTGATATTTGTGTAGCTTGTATGTGATATTTTTGCAGTTTGGTCTGTTTGTGGGGTTCCCACCAGTAGGAATAGGGCCCGTCTGTGGTTCTTGAACTGTCTTATGAGAACTTATTACCCATACTGGGTTGCTTTGCCCAGCCTTGATGCAGGGGAAGAAGTTTGGCCTTGCCTCAACCAGATGTGCCATGCTTTGTTGACTCCCATAGGAAGCTTACCACTTTCTGAAGTAAGATTGAGGAGCGGATGGGAGAGAGAGCACAGGGGAGTCAGAGGAGGAAATGGGAGAAGAAGATATAGGGGAAACTGCGGTCCGCATGTAAAATAAACAGAAAATTAATTAATAATAAAAAACTCAAAAAAGAATACTCACTAATACCTAAATAGGATAATTTATCAAAATGACTAGCAACAATGTCAGATTTAACGGCTTGAAAATATCTCTCAAAGTTAGGAATAGTAGAAATATTTGCCGTTTTATAACATTGGAAATTCACAAACCTGCTGAAAGTTTGACTCCACCAGGACTCAGTGAAGATGGTGCGGAAGGGGGAAAGCGCCACCTATTGATAAGAATATGTAAATACTTTGTTGATCGGAACTTTTAGCTGTGTAAACTGCTCTGTACTAAAATAATACACAAGGCTAAAGATTTAGCTACTCATTATAAAATTCCTTTATTTTATTTGCCAATAATTAAATTATTTCACATTTGGATACATTCTATTTACCTTGAAACAATAGTAACGGGCCTTTTAGTATATTTTGTTTGGAGAACAAATAATGATCTCACAGGTGTCTTTGATGGGTTGTGGATTGAAATAACAGATCACATATATTTAGATATATATTCTTTTTATTCAACAATGAATTTCATAGATGTAATAAAATGAACGCTCACAACCCACAATGTTTGTGTTACAAAAATTAGAATTTCACAGTCATGTATGATCAAACAGGAGTTGCTTGACACACATCAAGTATATACTTTGTTAAATGTGTCTAATAAATATAAATATATTTATTAGTTATCTGTCTTACTTTAAGGATCTTGAAACATGATAATGATTTTTTGTAACTCATTATGTGGAATCTGAACAGCTGCACTGAAAACCATAGTTCATGTACACAGAATGAAAAGAAACATTATTTTAAAAGAAGATTCTTTGTCTTCATAGACTCAAGAAATTTTAAACTTCACATAAAGTTCCTCTGTTCTTCCATAACACCCACCACAAAGGGAAATTTCTTTTAATGTAGACAGTAATATATTTTATCTTCTCAATTCATGAAAGGTTTTGGACACAGCACTGAAACAGGCCTACAGGCAGCCCCCTGCATTCACTCTGAAGTCAAAGGCAGCAATTTTCAGTAACCTTTTAGCATAGTTCTTCCACAACAGAATGTTAACTCACACAATCACTTAGCTTCCAGAAAGGACGAATGTTTGGAAGGGAGTGAGTTAAGTGAAACTGTACTAAAACTTCTCTCAAATATTAACTCTAATAATTATGTTTACTAAGAAAGAAGAAAATAGATGCCAAACTTGCCTAATTGTTTAAATATGATATTTAAGGATTATAACACAATGCCCGTTTCACTAAGATGCAATGGTAATGTCTTCATTTTACTCGTCTTACTTGAAATTTTACAGGTTACCTTTGTTCTTCTCTAGATCAATAAAGTAACAGCAGATAGCTATTAATATATTTCTTTGCATCTGCGCAGTGAAAACTTTAAATATTAAAACGAAATATTGCAGCCCATATATCATCTACTCTTACAAGACAGGAATGACAGTATTAAGATGCACATTCAGGATAGCACTCGTTCTACTTTGAACGCTGTCAAGAACAAAGTGCTTTACAGACTTAAAATAAATCTAGGTACTAATCCATTGAATTTCTGACAACAGGAGCCCAAGGTTTCCATGCACTTAGCTGAGTACTGCCTAAGAGCTTGTGCATTATTTATGTCCACTAATGGTGTTGCAATGCGCTTTGTGTGAAGCGGTGACAGTGCAATCTGCTAAGATAGCTGCTGCTGCGGACAAAGCCATACATTTTCTTGAGCTTGAATTTTTGACGGAATACTCTATTAATGCCAATTCTGCTTAAGTAAATGCTGAACAGGGGTCAGGTGTTCCTTTCCCCCTTCTCTTATTATTTAAGAAAACAGTGCCATAAAATTGGAAACGATGTTCCGAGGTTTGCTGGATTTTTTTTTCAGTACAATAGTAGCTAGTAAAGGTCATTTTCCTTTTTTGTCTACTTTTATGATTCCGCGTGATGGTCCACAGACTCAATAGGAAAGCTCTTAGCACTGGGCTAGGGAGGTGCTAGTAATTCCAGTTTCGATGCCATTATACTCTTCAGTGGATCAATAGAATTAAATGAGCTGAGATATTAGGAAAACATTGAAAAAAACAGAAGGTTGCATTGTTTGACCAAGGTTGGGATGAGCTGAAAATAAAGAACCATCTAGAGCGGCTGTCAATAAATCGTGAAAACTACATACAGACCCAAATGGAATTCAGCATAAAGCCTCAAGCTGTAAATGCCTGTAGTATCTTTTGTGTCTTTTAATCAAACAATTTGTGTCAAAAACCCAATACAGTTATCTTTTATCAATCACATGGAGTTTTTGATGTAATCTGTGCATGTGTTCGTGTTATTTTTGTGTACATGGTGCTCATAGATCTTTAACGTTGTTTTACTCACAGAGGAAATCTTCTTGAAATGGATTGAAAATAATATATGTATGTATATATATGAAAGCGTATATATGTGAAATTCAACAAGAAAGAAGTGAGAATGTATGCTTCAAATATTTAAAAAATCATTGAGTTCATTTTTTAACATATGTGTTTCTTTGAACACAGAACTATTTTTATGGAAGTTACATATATGGTGATTCACCTCATATTCTGATGTTTATCATTTAATCATGCTAGTGTCCTTTATAGCAAAATCAACTTAAAAGTGTTTTATTTATCTCAATATTAGTAGTTGCATTTTTGATTAAACAGCAATGATATAATGTTATTTCTTATTGAATTAATAGGCACAGAAAAAAGACTCATCAATCTTTAAAATGTTGAATTGTAAATATGGTATAAAATGACTACAATCATAGATTTCATTCTTGTTTTTAAACTTACCAGACTTTTCCATATTAAAAAAAATGAAAACAGATAAACATAAACCTGAATAAGACTGGTTTGTCACAGCATCTGCATTTTTGTAGTTAATTTCTATAATTTTTTTGATCAGAAAATAATCTCATGTGGGGCTAACACTGCCTTATTGATCTTGGGCTAGAATATCTCCCTTCTGTCACAGGAAGTTTATGCGTCTGTTTTTAGAGAGCAGTTTGGGATGGTGAGTGCCAAATGCTCTTTTTAGGTTGATATTTTTCACAAATGGCTCATCTCTTACCTTCTGAAGGAATGCAGAGATCATACAAACCATACAGCTACAAATGTGAAAAAAAATGCAGCCCTGTAGGGGATCACTACAAACTGAGAACACCTGTGTGTGCATTATCATGAAAAGTGATGATGAATTGTACATGAGTTATTAGACCCATTCAGGCTGTTTCTTGTGACTTCATAGGTTTCCTAAAATGATAGCAATAATATTAAGTTATGAGTCTGTTAAATTTGGCACATGATTGCTATAAACAGTAAACATGTTCATTTTCACTTGTCTTTGATTTTTTTTTTGGGTGACACATGCATCAGCTTTTGAATTGTTTGATTTTTCATGACCTTATATGTAACATTTCACAAAAATGACAAATTCAGTTTAAAATAGATCCAAATGGGTTTAATATCAATAGTGAGCACAAATAAACCCATTGTTGGTATAAAAACATTATCTGCCTATCGTGAGGAGTACTGATACTCTTACAATAAATAATTATATAAATTTTTGTAGGGAGAAGTCACTTTGAGCAAATGATCTGAAGATAAAAACAGAAGTGATTAAGGAGTATGGAGGCTGATCACCAGCCATAGTTATTTATTGAAAACCAGGCCTGTCTCATTCCAGCATGGATATGCTCATGAAGACAAAGAGAAACATGATGGAAGCCAATAAATATCTGCTTAACTGATGGAGAAAAAAGTATCAAAAAATTTCAGATTCCTATCTCATAACCTGGGTTGAATACCTGATACATCAACTCATTTCTATGGACACCAAGACAATGAAGAAAAAAGTGATAGGTTCGCAGTGTTGAAAGCAAAGATAAGAAGTCACCATCATGTTTAATTCCCTGCTTCCACCAAGTGTGCCAGTTTAAGATAACATTTCTATAGCGTTGTACATCAATGTTTTAAAATAACATTTCTATAGGGTTGTACATAAATGTTTAAAAATAACATTTCTATAGGGTTGTACATAAATGTTTTGCTTAGGAATGAACATTCAACCATCACTCATTTTGAACAACTTGAGCAACCATGAGTCTCTGCACTTACTAGAGGCTATGATTATAAATAGTTGAAAGTAGTTTCTGCATCAGTTTAAATATTTAGAGGGCAGTTTGATAGTATGTTAATTTAGCTAAACAGTAGCAATGTCCCTGCTATAACTTATGATTTCCCCTGCCATGCATTTTTGACTAGATTTAGAGATCCAGGTATAACACAGTACTGAAGATTGACCTTAGATTTTCAAACTTATACAAAATTACTTTATGAATTGACCCATATTTACCTCCCTGCTAAGCAAACAAAAAATAAAATCTCATCTTTTTCAGTTTGTGACTCTACATATAGATAGGATAGAATTACAGGGAAGCAAAGATTGTTGTTACAGCCTTGTCACATAATATGACAAACGCCATTTTGATGTGGGATTCCCCTCTATATGCTGTGAGTACTTTGGTTAGTAAAGGAAGTGCTTTGCCCTACAGCAGAGCTATAAAGGAACAGAGCTAGGTGGGGAAAACTAATCTGAATGCTGGGAGAAAGGAGACAGTCAGAGAGAAGCCATATAGCCCCACTAGAGCTGGCTGGAACTTTATCCAGTAAGCCACTGCCATATGGTGATACAGAGACTAATAGAAATGGGTTAAATTCAGATGTAAAAGTTAGCCAATAAGAAACTGGAGCTAATGGGCCAAGCAGTGATTTAAATAATATAGTTTCTGTGTGATTATTTTGGGGCTGAGCAGCAGGGAACCAACAAGTGGCCTCCTTCAACAAGTTGGTGTGCTAGCAAGTCCAACTAAATCCACTTAATACCTGAGAAAGCTTAAAAAGTAATTTTAGACAGAAAAGAACAGAGTTAAGGATGGCTTCTTTGTATCTAGCATTTTGCTGGCAGAATGCCTCAGCTCCTTTAAGAGAGGTCTTCCTAATTTAGTGGTAGCATAAAAAACCACTCTAGTTTGAAATGCCCGCTTTCTGGGCCTTGCTGCCAGTGCAACCTCTGGCTCATTCAGGAGGCCAAGCATTTAAATGGGGTTTGTGAACAGAGTGCTACAACTTGCT
>LOJH01040057.1:0-14190 GCA_001685095.1 Ellobius talpinus | reverse complement strand
ATAATAATAATAATAATAATAATAATAATAATAATAATAATAATAATAGAACTACTGGAGGTCTCACCATTCCCAATTCAAGTTGTATTACAAATCCATAGTAACAAAAACAATATGGTATTGGCAGAAAAACAAACATGTTCATAATCAATAGAATCAAACTGAAGACCCAGACATAAATGCACGCACCCATGGGCACCTGATTTTCTATAAAGAAGCCAGAAATACACACTGGAAAAAACACAGCATCTTCAACAAATGATGCTGGTCCAACTGGATGTCTCCATGTAGAAGAATGCCAATAGATCCATATTTATATCACCCTGCACAAAACTGAAGTCCAATGGATCAAAAACCTTAACATAAAACAATAAACACTGAACCTGACTGAAGATAAAGTGAGGAAGAACTGTGAATTCATTGGCACAGGAGAAGACTTTTTTTAACAGACCATTGTTAGCACTGGCATTAAGATCAACAATTAATAAATGGAACCTCATGAAACTGAAAAGCTTCTGTAATGCAAAGGACACTATCGTTTGGACAAACTGACAGCCTATAGAATGGGAAAGATTTTTACCAACTCCACATCAAATAGAAGAATAATATTCAAAGCATGTAAAGAGCTCAAGAAATTAGATACCAAAAAACAAATAATCCAATTTTAAAATGAGGTGTAGATCTAAACAGAGAATTTGTAATAGAGGAAATTCAAATGGTTGAGGAACACTTAAGGAAATGTTCAGCATCCTTAGACATCAGGGTAATGCAAACCAAAACTACTGTGATATTCCTTCTTATACCTGACAAAATGTCTAAGATCAATAACACAAGTGACAGCTCATGCTGGTTGGATGTAGAATAAGATGTACTCATCCATTGCTAGCAGAAGTGCAAACTTGTATACTCACTATGGAAATCAGTATAAATTCCTCAGAAAGACAGGAATCTATCTACAGTGAGATACAGCTACATCACTTTTGGGCATGCACCCAAAGGATGTTTCATTCTACTACAAGGACACTTGATCAACTATGTTCATAGCAGCTTTATTCATAATAGCCGGAGACTGGAAACAACCTAGATGTCTTGCGACAGAAGAATGGATAAAGAAACTGCTGCACATTTACACAATGGAGTATTTCTCAGCACTTAAAAAAATAGCATCATAAAATTTACAGGAAAAGGGATGGATCTAGAAAAAAATCATTCTGAGTAAGATAGCCCAGACCCAGAAAGATAAATATGGTATGTATTCACTTCTAAGTGGTTATTAGTTGTTACATAAATGATAACAAAGCTACAATCACAATCTACAATCTAGTAGACCTAGAGAAGTTAGGTATAGAGGAAGGGACTTCGGGGGCACATGGATTTCCTTGGAAGGGGGAAACAGAATAGATTTTATGGGTGGACTGGGGATGAGGGAATGGGAACAGGAAGATCAAGTCAAGAGAAGGATGGCAGAAGGGGTTGAGGGAAGGAGTGTGTGGAGAGACAGCTGGAATTGAGGAGCATTTGAAGGGTGGTATGGAAACCTAGTACAGTGGAAACTCCCTAGAATATATGAAGATGAGCCTAATGAAGCCTCCAAATAATGAGGGAAATAAAGTTCGAACTGGCCATCTCTTGTCACCAAATGAAGCTCCCAGTACTAGGACTGGGTTACATTCAATTGAGTTGTTGGTCAAAGGCGTCCCACGGAACTCTCCCAAACAATCCAGGTTCTTGTCAAGACAATAGCTTGCTGATCACAAACGAACAGCAAAGCCCCATTGCTGAAGACAACGCCCACATAACTCATTGAATATGGAGGGGTCAAGTTGGTGCCTACATAGAACTTTCAGCCCTACATTCTAGAGTCTTTGGTACCAGAAGGTACTCTGCAGGCTACCAAAGAGAAATGTAAGCACCAATCCAGCCATAATATCTTTGGTTTACAATCTGTCCTGCCTGCAAGACATGCTAAGGCAATGGTGGCAAAAAGTTTGTGGGAGTAACAAACCAACGTCTGATCTGACTTAAGGTTCAGTTCATGAGATAGAACTCATCCCTGACACTACTTGGGTGAGTAGGAACCAGACCCTGGACAACCCAGGAACCTAGGGTAAAGTCAACTAATACTGGTCTAAAAGAAAAAAAAACAATAAAATTATTCCCAATGATATATTTCTTTATTCATAAATCAGTGCCTTAGTCAGCCATCATTGGGGAGGTTTTCTCTTACAGAGGAAGGGAGCAAACACAGATACCCACAGCCAGACAGAGAGTCCTTCACACACACACACACACACACACACACCTTTAGGTAGAATGTCTCCTACAAATCCCTTACCTTGGAGCACAGGGAATCCTGTGGAGGAGGGGAATGAATGGAGTCAGAAGGGATGAAAGACACCAGGAGAACACAGCCCTCTAAGTCAGCTGAACAAAGCTCCTATGAACTCACAGAGACTGAAGCAGCAAGTACAGAGAAGTACCAGGCCTGCACAGGTCTAAACCTGCACAGGTCTGCACAGGTCATCTGCATATGCACAGTGGCTTTCAGTCCGGTATTTTTGTGGAATTCTGAGTGTGTGAACAAGTGGGTCCATGATTCTTGTGCCTTTTCTTGGAATCTTTTTCGTTCTGTTGGTTTTCCTAGTTCTACTTTGATGTGATGGTTTCTGTTTAACTTACTATATTTTGTTTCATTGTGTTTTGCTGTTATCTCTTGGAAGCCTGTTCTTTTCTGATGAGAGGTTGGGAAAGGGCAGTCCAGTTGAGACTGGAGGTAGGGAGGAACTGAAGGCATGCAAGGAGAGGAAGCTGTGATTGGAATGTATTATATGAGAGAGGAATCTATTTTTAACTAAAGGGTGAAAATTAAGATGATATAAACAGATTAATAACAAGCAATGAGACTGAAGCAAAAATGCAAAATCTTCCACCAAAAAACCATAGGACTAGATGACTTCATTTCTGAGTTTTGAAAAACATTTGTTTATTTAACTTTACATGTATGTGTGTTTCCTGAGTATGTATATGTGTACCGTATGTGTGCTGGAGCCAACAGAGTTCAGAAGAGAGCATCAGATCTCCTAGAACTAGAGTTACATATGTTCATAAGCTGCCCATGTGGGTGCTGGGAATTGAACTTGAGTCCTCTACAAGAGCAATAACTGCTGAGCCTTCTCTCTACAGCCCCCATTCCTGAATTGTATACAACATTTAAAGGGCAACTAAAAGCAAACTGCTACATAGAATAATGTGGGATGGAACACTATCAAACTTACTCCACAAGCCAGCATTATCTTCATGTCCAAACAAAATAAAAATACAACAAAAAGGGAAATCATAGATTTATATCCTTGAATAACACAGTCACAAAAATTCTCAAGAAAATTCTTGCAAATCTAATTCAAGATCATATTCAAAAGATCATATTCATGACCAAGCCAATCAGAAAGAACAATGCTGGGAAATCACAATATTTGCTCTCAAACTATACTACAGAGTCATAGTAATAAAAATAGCATGTCTCTGACCAGAAAAACTAGACATGTATACCAACTGAACAGAATAGAGGACCTAGAAAAATATTTATGCAGCTATTATATTTAAATTACAAGGGACGGCTGTTTTTCTGGGTATAAAATTCAAATTCAATATTATTTTCTTTCTGAATGTAAAAATTGCCCCACTGCCTTGCAAGAAGAATATTACTGGTGCAGATAAGACTTTCTTAGACAAGCTATTTTTTAGCCTTAGAGGTTTTTAGCCTTGCTGTCATGACATATAATCTGGATATATCCAGTTATCAGGCTTAGAACTTGATTTCCTCTCAATAAAACTCCTATGTCTTTATCTATGACATCTCTAAATTTCTTCTATCTTTTTCATATGGGAGGCAGGATAGTTCTGGCTTGAGAGGTTAAATTTTATAGCATTTGCTCATTTTTCAATTTTGAAATATTTTACACAGAATTGGTATTATATGTTTGGAATGCTATAAGGAAGTTTTAAGCTGCTTATATATGAGCTAATGTTCTTAAGTTTAAATAGAATTTAATTAATATATAGAGGGGAATTTTTGCTTTCTGTTACTTAATAATTGTATTAATAGTATATATATATAATTATATACATGTGTGGTTTACAGTGTGATGTCCTGATAGATGTCTGCATTGTAAAATGTTCAAATAGGAGCAAGCAGATCTACCTCCTTTGAAAATTTCTTACTTCTTTGTGTTGAAAACATTTAAAATCCATTCTTGTGACTTCACTGAAGCATATCCTATACTAGTTAAACTGTAGGCGTTCTTCTGTGGATTGCAGCATCAGGATTCCTTCATATGTTAGCCATGTTTTCATGATTAGACTTGGGCAGTCTGTATCTTTCAAGAAATTTGATCACCTCACCTAAATTATTGCCTTTAAACAACTTGAATTAATGAAGTAATTCAGAGTATTTCTTTACTATTTAAACATCTATAGACTCTGTAGTTATGTAATCACCCCAGTTGCTATTTTTAATTTATTTTTTTTCTCTTTTCTTTCTGAATGAGTTTGAGTAAATATTTACCAACTTTATTTATGTTCACAAAGAAACTCTTCATTTTGTCCTTGATCTTTCTTTGTACTTTCTTTTCTATTTCATGTGTGTACTCTTCTGATCTTCATGATTTTATTACTTCTATTTACCTCAGTTTAATTTATTAACTTATTAAAAGAAAAGTTATTGGTTTGACACCTTTCTACTAAAGATATTTGATGCTACTAGTATTAATATTTGGTGCTATTAATATTCCTCCAAACACAGCTTTAGCAGCATTTCAAAAATTATGATAGATTACTGCTTTAACTTAGTTTAGAACACTATGTGATTTCCCTTTTAATCTAACACAGCATATAGATCACTTATAGGTATGTATTTTAGAAACATGCATTTTACAGCTAGTGGATGGACTATTCTATAAATATCAATTAATTCTATCTGACTGATAATACTCAAATCATCTTTATTAAAATGTCCAACTGTAATCATTGAGTGCTTGTTTCTTTAATGCTCTTATCTGTTTTTACTTTGTGGGTTTGGAAACACTGTTATCTGGTGTGTGATAGTTAAGACTTCTTGGTGAATTGACCACTTTCCTCTATGGAATTTTTTGTTCTTGGTGGTAATATTTTATCTGAGAAATACTCTGTCTAACATTAGCACATCAACTCAACTTCCCTTCAATAAATGTCAGTATGCTTTTAAACCTACCTTATTTGTGTCTATATTTTAAGCATATTTTTCTCAGATAATATTTGATTTACTAATTTCATGTGATTATCAGTAATGCAATCTTGATAATTCTTCCTTATTTTTCCTATATATCATCTTTAATTTCTGATATTTCTTTTTATTAATTAAATATTTCTTGTAGTCCCACTTTTTAAAACACATAACAGTATAATTTATTCATTTTGCAGTCCTAAGGTGACCTAAAACAACAACAGCAACACCACGTTGCTGGATTTTGTATTTTGAGTTGTTTAAAGACAGAGTTTCTGCACCTAACCACTGTTGACCTACATAGAAATTCCTTTGTTGTGATGCTCCCAAGTGTACGGTGTCCCCGGCCTTACCAACTAAATTCGAGTGTCACTCTCCCATTCATCACAGTCAAGGTGATACCAGACTTTGTCAGATTCCTCAGGGAAGAAGAATTTTTTTAAAAAAAGATCACCCTAGTTTGGAGAAACTGGGGTTTCAACATGCTTCCTTGGGTTTTTACACAGTGTTATAGCACGTATTCAATATAAGAAACATTTTCTCCTCAAATTCTCTCCCTTTGTTTCCACATATTTTACTTTAATGTGTGTTGTACACCCAAAAGTTCCTATTTTAGACTGTTGTCTTTTTGAAAGCACTCCATCATAAGATGTACTGTATTTACACATAGACACCCTTCGTTAATTCCTTTGTATAGACCCAGGCTTTTATCTGACATAACTTTCCCTTCACTTGAAAGACTTCAGTGATTTTCATAAAGCAAATCCGTGGTTCACAAACTCTTTCAGACACCCAAAAGAATAATTTCACCATCTTTTTGAAAAGATATTTCTGCTAGGAAAAATTTAGGTGCAAAATAAAGAGTGACAGGCAGGCAATGTCCCTTCCTTCATAAAACATGTGTTCTAAAACTAGTGACTAGAAGATAACACATAAGGGCTAAGGCAGCTACTGAAGAAAATCCAGTCAAGGATGATGTAGAAGAATTGACTGAGTGGCTACCATGTACAGACCAGTCAGAGAAGGCTGTATTTGATGAGAATGCAGGAGTCAGTTATGCGGCCCTGACCTTGTAAAGTAGACTAGGCAGCAGGAGCCATTCCATTGTTCTTTTAACAATGTGTACGAGTTCAATGTTTAATCTCTCCATGTTATATTTTGCCATTTATAATTTCCTGTTTTGCATGTCACATGCCACTGTGCATGTATGTAAGCACAGATGTGTGAGTTCATACAAATGCATGTGTGCATAAATGTGATTAACATCAGGGGTCTTCCTCCATTGTTCTCAACTTTATTATTAAGAGTCTCTTACTGGTACTGAAACTCACCAACTCTGGCTAGTCTAGATACCCAGGTTTATCCAGTGATGCCATCTCTGCTCCCATCATGTCTGCCTTTATTTTATGTGGGTGATGAGGAGTCAACTTAAGTCCTCATGCTTGTATGGCAAACACTTTATCCACTGAGTCATTTCCCCAGTCCTGCCATTTGTAATTTTTTATCTTTCTTTTTGCAGTTTTGCCAATATTATTTCCTTCATTCTGACTCCTAAGGCCTCCCTTTCTCTCACTAATACTTTTCCTTAGGAGCAAGGTGTGTCTGTCTGGCCAGAAAGATTGGCAGACACACTACACTTTGAACACTTTCCTTCCTTGAGTCGAGTTTAATGAGGGTATACAAGTCCTCTCAAAGGTCTTGTGTGGAATCTGTTGTATACTCTTATCATCTATCATGGGAAAGAGAACTGCCACATTACTTTAAAAATCTCTCTCATGAGTTCTAACATGGCTATATGAACAGCTTTTTCTTACAAATGCAATAAAAGTATTTTAAGACCATTTGTATTTGAGGCTTTTATATGAAGTGATATTCTTGAATCCTCAAAGATAGATATTGTGTGAATAGGCAGTTAGAATACTAATTACATTTTAATAAGTGCAGACAGAAGTTTCTGTTCCACCCAGTTCCACAGCCTTTCAGTCCCAAAGAAACACACAGAGGCTTATATTAATTATAAAGTGGTTGGCCTATTAGCTCAGGCTTATTATTAATTAGCTTTTACAACTTAACCCATAATTCTTATCTATGTTTAGCCACATGGGTTGGTACCTTACTCAGTGAGGCATTCTCATCTTGTTTCATCTGCATCTGGCTGGTGACTGTTTCTCTTCCTTTCCTCTTCCCAGAATTCTCTTAGTCTGGTCAGTCTGCCTATACTTCCTGCCTGGCTTGCCAATCAGCATTTCATTAAACCAATGCAAGGGACAAATCTTTACAGGGTACAAGAGCATTATCCCACATCAAATAAGTTCACATTAGCTTTGTATTAATTTCTTAAGCTAGATGCATGCCTGTGAACAGTATATGGTACATTCTAAAGATTACTTCAAGATTTGAAAATTAAAGCAATAAAGTCAGGCTTCTAAGACCCAGAATTGGCATGTGAGCTACCATTGCTGTTTCTTTCCTGGCAACTGTTTCTGGCGCTAACATTTTCAAATGTTACAACAAAATATAGTTTGTTTGTTTGTTTGTTTGTTTCCCCTGAGGGTCATTCATAAATGTCACTCGCTGAAGAACAGAGACCTTTAAAAATGCCATGTATGTTTATAAAGTATCTTGATCATACCCACTGTTTACTGCCTTATTCATTTCCATCCATAAACTCATACCACATCCTATCTCTCCAGCTTCTTGTCTTCCTTCATGAATTATTTATTTATTTATTCAAATATACTGTGTCCAATCCAATCAGTGTAGTGTCCATATATGGGTGGGGCTATTCACTGGGACAAGGAGGACCCTGCTTTAAGGCCACTCTGAAATGGAGCCTTCACTTATAAAATGAAGTTTATTTCATAAATTAGGCTTTTGTTCACCTCCCTGGTTCTGATACCCACAGGACTGGACTTTCCTCTAGGTATACATTTATTTATATTTCATCTCTTACTACAATTTTAATTAGACATTTAGACATCCTTGCACTTCTGGGCTTCTGTTCTTCAACTTGTTCTTTCTATATGATTCTCATGCAGTTTAAAGTCTTCCAGTTCTGTAATGCCTTTGTTCTTAGAAATCATTATTGTAACTTAATCAAGCATCCTGCAGGAGCTTCCCCACCTCTCTCTTAGCTTTTTCCACTAGCAATGCAGAATGGCTTGATGAAATAGAGGTCACTGCATTTACCAAGACTGTTTTCATTGTTTCCTACACCTACACTGGGAGTTGTTTCTTTCTTTTCTCTATCAGACAACACAATTGTTTCTCTATTACAGTAGCCAGGAGGGAGAATTCTGACCTCTTGTCAGTCCATCATCTTTTAATAGATTCCTTGTATCTTTAAACCTCTTGTACCAGTCATAACTCTTGTTTTTAACATCTTTCTGCCTGTTCAAGTTTCCACATGCCAAATGTCTCACTTGCAAGCTTAGCTTTGCAAGAGTGTTTATGTGACTCCTTTGTTCTAAACAAAGCATTCAGTGTTATGCCAATACAAACATTGAATTTGCTTCTGATAAGAACCACTACAAGGCCGCCTTGTATGTGTAAATCTAGTGTTTTAGAACTTTTACAAGGTATTGCCCTTGTTAAACAAAGCCCAGGAAACATTCTAGTGTAAGTTTTTCTATGAGCATTATTTATACACATATCTACATGTGTTGCAGAGATGTATACAGCATAGTTTTGTGGTTAGGGAATACACCAAAAAGATGTGATACACTTGCCCCATATTTGGACATTTAGTGCATAAATTTGGTGTTGGCGTGTCATTGTTATTGTTGTTGCTGCTGCTGCTATTGCTGTTTCTCCTCCTCCTCCTCCTCCTCCTCCTCCTCCTCTTTTTCACCCTCCTCCTCCTTTAAATAATTGCCCTGTTACAACTCCTCCATCTTGGAAAACGTTCTTTTCTTCTATGACATAAGGCTCTTGCGGCACCAATTATAGCACTCAGCCGCCAAACCCAGAGGAGAATGGGCATGTGTCTCAGGCCTGATTATGTCCTGTTGTGCTCTGGACCTAGCCCTAAGGGTGCTCACTTCTGTCACCCCAGTTCTTCTGTCATTCCATCTCACGGTGTTTTTGTTGTTAGCAACAGGAAACCTAACTAACAATGGCTTTATCCAAGGGACATTTCCTCATTTACCTGATGAATAAGAAGAGAATAAATGCAGTGATTGTCACAGGTTTGTGTCCTTCAAAGAGATATGATTAGGCCAGGCATGGTGGCACACATCACTTAGTCTCAGTCCTAAAGAGACAAAGGTAGGTTGATTTCTGTGAATTGAGGCCAGCCTGGTCTACATATTGGGTGAGTTCTAAGATAGCTAAGGCTACATGGTAAGATCTTGTCTCAAATAAAACAAAAATAAGCAAAAAGATATGCCTTAGACTTAGCCCCTGGTACCTGTGAATGTGACTTTATTTGGAAATATTATCCCTTAGGATATAATAAGTTGTGATGAGGTCACTAGAATAGATTCTGAACTGATATAACTGTCCTTATAAGAAAAGGAAAAATGTCATATAATGACAGAGACAAAAATAAAGACAGGTGACAGAGGCAGAAAGTGTAGTGGCTGTAGCCACAAGTCAAGAAACATTGATTGAGTTGTCTGACACTTGGAAGAGGCCACAGAGTCTTTTTGCTTCTGTAGAATCTCACTCCTGAAGGGAGTGTGGTCCTGGTGACACTCTGATTTCAGACTTCTGGCTTCCAGAAACACAACTGAATAAATGCCTTTCTTTGGTTTCAGCCTTCACATTTTGTGGCATCTTGTTACAGCAAACTAATAGAACATACTAAATCCCAGGAAGTCAGCAAGAATCAGAAAACAAAACCTGTTCTTGCAAGCACATGGGAAAAATTGGATAATGAAGGCAGAGGACATATAAGCTAGTACTAACTCATTAAGAATATTCTCAAATGTTTATCATATTCCACTATTACAAATCTAGAAACATAAACATGGGCCAAATAATGAAATATGCAAAAATTGTTATGTCTACTACCGTTTATCTTAGTTAGGGTTTCTATCGTTGTGAAGAGACACCACGAACACAACACCACTTCTAAAGGAAAACATTTAATTGATGGTGGCTTACAGTTTCAGAGATCCAGTCCATTATCACCATAGTGGGGATCATGGCAGCATGCATGCAGACATGGTGCTGGAGAAGGAGCTGAGAGTTCTTATATCTTAACTCACAGGTGACGGGAAATGGTCTGCCTCACTAAGTGTAGCTTGAGCATATGAGAAACCTCAAAGCCCACCTCCACAGAGACACACTTCCTCCAATAAGACCACATCTCCTAAAAGTGCCATTCCTTATGGGCCAACCACTCAAATACACGAGTCTAAGGGGCCGTACCTGTTCAAACCACCACAGTTATTATTGAATGCCATCTGCCATTACATAAATGCTTATGATATGCCCAACCCTATTCTCGATGCTTTCAATATATTATCTCATTGAGTTATTCAACAACTCTGAAAGACATTTCATATTTCTAACAAGGTAGAAACGAATGCTTCCTGCAGGTTCGTTCTATGGCTATTTTAGTTAGAAAAGCATGTCTCATGATGTCCATCTGCTTTGGTCTTATTGTATCCTGGCTCATGCAGTTGACCCATCTCATCCTTGTAAATGCATTAAAACAACAAAAACTTCCCTTGCAGCCATGGCAAGGCCAAGGACTTCAGTTTGGTTTCTTCATGACCCACACCATGAGCTCACAGTCTGTGCTGATGCTCATGCTGATTGGCAACTCCACAGCAAATTCCTTTTTGTAACAGTTTGAGGACTGAGTCTCTACTTTTTGCAAGTCAAATGGTGTTTCTGAGAGTCCCAAGTTTCTACATGCATTAATAGTAGTATTAGTATATAGCACTCAGCAATTATAAAGTCCAATAGTGCCATGTGTGTGTCTCTGTGTGTGTGTATTTGTGTGTATATGTGCACCCACACACAATAATTAAAAATATACTTTGAAATGAAAAACATGCCAAGGATACTTATACATAAGAGTTGAGCAATGCTCACCAAACTGGTACAGGCATATTCTTTTAAGAAATGTTCTCCGGAAAACCCCCAAACAGATTTCCTGTTTTAATAAATTTGGGAAACACTGCTTGATACTGGCTCTTTAAAGCACTGCTCTCGGGAAAGCAATTTAATGTAGCTTAACTCTGAATTTTCCATGCTTCTTTGCCCATGGATGTATCTCTCTGGCTTTCTCCCCTGTGTTTTCCCTTCCTTGCCTTCCTCCCTCTCACCCTCCTTCCCTCCCTCCCTCTCAATTATCTACTAATGTCCTTTAAGACTGTGTCTGTAGGACAACAGTGATGAAGTCCTCAGTTACACTGCATTATGAAAGTGCCCTAGAGATGCTCGCAGGAAAACCAAGAGTGGAAGAACTGTGCAGCATCGCAGGGAAGTTCTGAGCCCACGTGGTGAGCCCAAGTGCACAGGGCGAGGCTGAGTCCTTAATGGTGGCATACATATGTGATTATAGTATTTTGTTACAGAATTATGTTAAAAAATTTCTGTATTGTGATGATAGATTTTTTTTTGGTTTTATGCTCCTGAACTGCAACGGGTTCTGAAAGTATATTCTCAGAAAAGGAACTCCTTGACTAGGCACCTTCCAGGGGGTACAGGTGTCTCATAGCCATGCTACCTGAGTGGTAAGACACATTAGACAAAGACACAAACATTTCTTCTCTTTAATGTACATTGGTGAAAAATGCTCACCTATGCACATTGTCAAGCCCTGCCCACGACAGGCTCCTATTCTAGGGGGAAGACAAAGACAGGACTTATGGGAAGAATGGAGTGAGAGATGGGTACAGAGAAGGGGAAAGGCCATATACAGGCTCAAGAGGCATTCACCAAGGAGGTAAGAACCTGAGACTTGATGGGCGAGTGGGATGTTTTCAAAAGATGAGGAAAGAACACAGGTATGGAGGCCTATAAGGGGATGCAATTAGGTCTGTGGAGCTGGGAAATGGAGAGGTAGGCATAGAAGCTGTGAGTAGCTGATAGGAACGAGGAAAAAAATAGGTCAAGGCAGGTTCTTAAAACCCAGCACAAGATTCAGATCCACCATTGATTCAGTTGGGTGATCTTTTCTAAAACACCCTCTGCCCTTTCTGGGCCTTATATGTTGAATTAAAAGCCTTATTTCCAGAACAGTCTTGGACTTGTCAAGTATTTGATGTGAGACCTTGAGCAAATCATTAATCTTGTCTTTGCTAGAGTTTCTCCATATCTAAAGTGGACCAGCAGTGGATTGAAAGGATTAAGTGTGATATACACACTTGACACAATAAGCAGAGCCAGGCATGGTGATGCATTCTTATAATCCCAGCAGTAGTAAGGCTGAGGCAGGAGGATTGAGTTCAAAGTTACACAGTGAGTGATAGACCAGCCTAGCTATATAGCAAGGCCCTGAATTAAAACGTCTAAAATAGATAAAGAAATAGTTTCTGATTATTGATGATGATGATGTTATCATAGTCATTATGGTCATCATCTCAAAGCTGCTAAGATGAGGTGGGGCTTGGTGAGCCAAAAATCAAAATGCAACCATCATCATCATTACTCATGACGACCTCATTGTCATGTACCAAAGTGGTTCTTTCCCAGGGCTGTCTGTGGAGCCAACACAAATGTCAACCCAGAAGGGCAGCATGAAGTCTACTCCTCCAGGTGGAGGACCAGAAACACTTTCAGTGTTGGCTGCAGCATTGCAAGACACACATTTATACTTCTGGGAAAACTTGACTCACTTGGCACCCACATTTTTTTGGTTTTTTTGGTTTTTTGTTTTGTTTCTGAATAACAGCATGGAGTCAAAAGCCTGGAAGCTCACAGACTTAGTTTGGCTCAGAGCTGTTCAGGCTGCTGCCTTTGATCTGTGGGTCCTGATGACTCTCTGATTCAATCTTGGAAAAATATCAATTCACTGCAGAGAGTAAAGGTCTTGGATAAACATTCTCCAAACATTCCCCACCTCCAGTTTTCTGTGTCTCCAGAGAAAGAGGTGATGTGGGAAA
The DNA here is from genome assembly GCA_001685095.1 of Ellobius talpinus. Taxonomy (NCBI): domain Eukaryota; kingdom Metazoa; phylum Chordata; class Mammalia; order Rodentia; family Cricetidae; genus Ellobius; species Ellobius talpinus. Next base: position 870 of record LOJH01040057.1, on the reverse strand, counting down.
GCCTACCTCCTTGCTTCCACATGACAAGATGTTTGGTTCAGTCTATTTTATCTTTCTTCTTGGCACAGCTGGAGGGACTTGGCTTTTCAAACTTGCCATAGAAAAAGAGTAAACTGCCCCCAAACTGTCCAAGGTTTAAGAATTTTTTAAAACACGTTTCTTTTATTAAAAAAAACTTGGAAAATTCAAGAGATTTATTTTTTCACATATTTTTAAAGTGCTCTAAATCACCAATACTTCCCAGCAGGGCACGGTGTAAGACTTGGCCATCATTATCAATCAAGGTACTAAGTCTGTGGTGAGCAAGGCACATACAAAACTAGAAGCACAAATTAAGGACATTTTCTGGGCTAGGCTCCTAGTGGACAGGGGGACTGTCTAGCTAAATTGCCCTGTGCTACACAGAAGAGAAGGGAAGAAGTGAGTCTTTTTTTATGTTAGTGATGGCCCCGAATTTGCTGCAGGCCTGTGGAAGGGAGCAAGTAGCAGAGTCTTGTGGGGTGTTTGACAGAAGATGCTCTTAGGGGGTAACTGTAGACTTAAATCCTCCAGCAGGTTGAAATTTCCCAGGAAGGAATAATAGGAGCTCGAGGGACCTGGGAGTACCTCTGAGCTCTGGATGCCTCTCACGTTTGTTTATGATTCTTGAAAGAAATGCCATTTATTTGTAATGCCTACAGAAAACCTAAGAAAAAGTATGGGCTTTAGAGGCCAAAGAAGGCAGCTCCCACATTATGGAAGCCAAGAGGAAGCCAGATCCGTGTGCCCACATCCCCAAGCCTCTTTCATACGACCTGCATTTCCCTGACATGCCTGCGTTTGAAGAGGGATCACCAAGTAAAAGCAGCTGTGTGTGTCTTCCTTTCTCCT